>JARVLU010000324.1:12029433-12042704 GCA_031762415.1 Simpsonichthys santanae
CACACACACACACACACACACACACACACACACACACACACACACACACACACACACACACACACACACACATTTTGCTAACGAAATTGACTATACATTAGCTAATACATGTTTTTAAATAGATCTTGCTTGATCAGTAAAACTAAGTTTTTGTTGGATATAACTCACCCACTCACCAAATTTGAGCCAAATATTTGTAAAAATAGATGAGTGGAGCCTTGTTTTGTGCGATTTTGCTTAGCTGTGGTAGTCATCTTGAATGGGACTGATTCCGAAAGGTAACAAGTTGTAGACGCCTGATAATTCTTCCTGAAAGTTTCATTGAAAAATCTGTGTTGGCTCATGAAACATTTAGCTAAGGATACACATAAATGAACACCAATACAAGACTATTCTGCAGCTTAGTCTCTGGCAGGGTGTGATGATTATAACAAATTAATAATTTCATCATGGATAAATGTTCTTCCAAAACAACTGTAGACTGTTCATATTTTTGACAAATTTTATTATTTCTTATAAATTACTAACTTTTTCAACACATATAAAGTTTATTAGTGATACAGTTAGCGCAAATTGAGACAATCACAAAAATATATATAAAAAAATGTTTGTTGTAGCTTCTAGAGAAATAGTTGGCTGCTTGTTTTGCAAAGATAAACCAAATCTGCAGTGAAACTAAAACATGGTCTTTACAAATCTCTTTTTTAAAGTGTGCGTAAACTAATATGTGTCACCCAAAATGCTGCTTACATGTGAATGAAGGGTGTAACACAACAGAAACCCACCCCCCACCCGTCGCGATATCCATGTTAGTGTGGACATGACCTAAATGATGAGACTTTCTGCTCTGAAGTTTCCAGGTGGGCTCATTCCAGCCTTCTTCACCTCAGAATCTGTGCAGTCTGTTAAAATACATGAGAGCAAACCAAAGTTTATTTCTCATCATCTCATCATCTGGGTTTTTGTTTTCCGTTTTCTGCATGTTTGATGCGTCATCCAAACGTCACTTATGATGTGTGAGATTTTTGCTGTCGCTGTGACGGTGCCATTACCTTGCAGCGATGACAAATGGCGCTATGTTGCCATCCCTCTTTGCATAGCCACATACACACATTTTCCACCTACACACACAGCCATGTTATTGTCATCCGTCCCTCGAGCGGAGCTGTGGCTTCTATCAAGCCTGCAATTGTCAGCTTTTCCTTAGGATAGAGAAAGATGCTCGTTCTCTGATGTATGACCCCCACCACCCACCCCTGAATACAGGCACTTGGCTGCATCCATCCATATCAAAACCCTTCTAAACTGGATTTGTTGTGCATCGCGTACAGTATTATGTGTATTCCTGTAATGACAAACTACAACACTGTTTGAGAGGGTCTAAGTGGCTCTGTCAGTATGCTGGTGAATGAGACACTCGTTTCCCAGTCCACACACACAATGCAGGGGTGTTCTTGTCAATGCAGGGCCATGCGAGGCAAATTTACAAGCATCACTTTTATGCATAAAGAAAAGATAGATTTTGACTGTATCAGCTCTCATCCTCTTTAGAAATATTAGCTTTGTCGGAGCTGAAGTGGTCCTGCTTTGACATGTAACAAGAGAGCTATTGTGCTCTGAAGTAGCTTGACTTATTTTATGTTCTTGGTTTATATTTTGCAGGGACTGGAGTGGCTGTCATATGTTTACTGTCTGAGCTGTCTCTGTGTAGATATTGATGTAGCTTTGAACTCAGTGTAGTGTGTGGAAACAAAGATGGGGCTACTTTTCAAAATTAAACTGTGTATGCTTGAAAGGGCTGACAATATACTGCAGCTGCAGCCTAACAGGTTGTCCCCGGTTTACGGCGGACTTGCTTTACAGCGTTTCGCGTATACGGCCGTCGCACCCCAGTGACGTCATCAACCCTCGCGGACTTTTTTTTGCAGCATTTTATCATTTTTTCGTTTTTTTTTAGGGTATTTTGTTAGCTAACTGCTTAGAAACACATTAAAACACATTTAGAAACATTAATACGGCCGTTAGAAGTTGTTTTACATTGAAAAAACGTGTTTAAAAAGACGTTACCGATCGCTGTTTAGTTTCGGTTTCGTTTTACGGCCGAAAATCCGGATACGGCCGGGATCGGTATACGGCTGAATCGGTATACGGCTGAATCGGTATACGGCCAAGCCGTTAGAACGGATCTCGGCCGTATTCTCACTCAAGTGGCGCTGAAGTTTCGAAGGTTTTAAACACACGCTTGCGAGGGTCTCCAGTCAGAGGACACATTTTAGGCAATCCTGGCCATTTTTCTGTATAGTCATACTTTTAATATATGCTTCCTCATACCTTCAAACTTTAGCTGGCCATGAGTTGTTATTTATTCCTTATTTTTTGCAGCAGTTTCCACCACAGCAGGGCTGCTGGTCAGTTCCTTTGATTGTTTTAGAAATTTCTTAATTTCATCCTAGCTGTGCTATATTGCAGAGTAAAGCAGCTTTGCACATTTGACTGGCAGCCAATCAGAAAGATGAGCATGGTGAAAAATAGTTCAATATATATTATAAAATATATTTAAAAATAATTATTTAAAAATAGATTCAAATTTTATTACAGTAATTACAAAAATTATATACAGTACATATATAATTTATTTATGTATTTATTTATTTGCTTTTTTTTTTTAATCTTCTTCTCTTCAGCTTTCTTAGGCCCCACAGCGCCCCCTGGCGTCCCCCCAGGGGTCTGCAGCCCCCACTTTGAAAAACACTGGAATGGTACACTTATCTAAAGGAAAATGATTATAAACATAAGCTCAAATAGGATGGGTGAGTTTTTAAAACCAACACATGGAGCCGTGAATAATTTTGTTTTTCTCCCAACAACGTTGGACAACATAGAAGGAAAAAAAATCTTTTTTTTCTTTGGTTAAATTTCAATGAAATGACTGAAGAACCGAAACTAAATCCTCATTTTTGCCATTGTTCATGTCAAAAACATTATGTTTAGAGATGCACATTTTAGATTTTTACAACTTCAGCCGGTCTATTTCATATTCCAGTCATGATCAGTTCAGCACAATACCAGCACACAAGAAGTGTCTGCACTAGTCAATACCCTCTCTAATACAGTTTTAGCTAGTTGTTCTGGTTTTAAGCACAACTAGATTGCTAAACATACATAACTGAACATTTTTACCTTAATTTAATTACTTTAAATTATTAAGTTTTTAGTCCAGTCCAGCGTAATGGCGGTGTCATTATGTGCTTGTGTGCGAGATTTTTTTTTTTTTTTGTTCATTACCACATTTTTGACCTTCAAACAGAGGTCAAAAATGTGTTCAGAATTTTTTTATTTTTGTCTCCAAACTATGTCATTTTTCACCACTTTTATTGTCTGTCCAACAGATCTCACTTGTAAATGAGTCTTCGGGGCTCAATGGGACTTATCTGTTTAAATAAAGGTTGAATGAATGAAAATAATGAGTTTGTGTTTCAGCGGCTAAAACATAAATCCAAACACAATTCACATCATTTGAGACAGTTGCTGCACAGGTAATTCATATATTTGTTTTCATCGCAGTTCATTCCCTGCATAGGTTCATGTTAGGAACTGTGCTTGTTTGATTTTTTTTCAGTGATAATAATAATTATTATTATTATAATAAACTATAGATACACAAATTTGTTTACCATGACTTTGCAAAGTTATCCACAAATTTGTTACAGGATCATTTTCAAACATGCAGTTGGTGATGAATAAAAACTTAATAACCGAGACACCCAGTGGCCTTCTAGAATAGTATACAGCTGTTTTTTGCACAATGTAAATTAACAAAGACACTAAAATATGGAAGTATTTGAAAATACAGAGATGAATATATAAACAAGCTCCCGTGCACAATACAACCCCAGAATAATGTAATTATATGTTGACCAGACAAGTTTTGACCATCAGAATGCATGAGATATTTGTTGTTCTGCCTGAAATGACAATGGGTGATGTAAAATAGTAAATGTGCAACATATGATGTATGAAATGGATGACAGAAAAAAAAATATAGCAGATTTACGTTATTTTGTACTGCCTCTATTTCAAGTCTGACTTTTTTTTTTCTTCTAACGCTAAAGTCGAGGCCTGTATGTGAACCCCATGTACTTGACTGGGGCCCTTATTATTGTTCTTCTGCCTCTGACAAGCCTGCCAACCACAAAGGAAAGCATGGCAGACCTGAAATCTACTGTTCGACACAAAGGGCATCTGTTTTGATGTATGTCAATGTGACACACGTGCAAAAAGAAAAAGAAAAAAAGCAACAAACCCTTGTGAGCATGTTGGTATACAAAACTATGACCGATATTACTCAAGTCTGTTCTTGTGAAAACGATTGTTAAAAATGGATATTTGACATTAAAAAAAAGAAAACTTCAGGAAAAAAAAAGATAAGCACAAATGTGTTGATAGTTGCTGTTTCTCCACAGATGTATACATTGAATAAGTCAACTCTGCAATGTGACCGAACTCCTGCAACACAAAGCAACTCTCATCAGGAGCTCATTACATCACAAATGTCATGAAAATTCTATATATTATTTGCTAAATGTAGCATTATAAATATATGATTTTTCTTTTCATGTCACTATATGAATAAACATAATTTATTTAAAACCTGGCATCTGTTTTGAGAGTTGCTCTGTGTTCTAGGTGTGACATTTTGTTTCTGTCTGCCTTTAGAGATGGTACAGTTCACCTGAACTCTTTAGATACAAAGCTTATATTCCATTTGACAATGTATGAGTACAACCAATAAACAAAACAAAGCATACAGTGGCATATGACTTATGTATTTTTTATTTTATTTTAAATGTCCAATGGTCTTACGTGTTTATGCGAGAATATGTGTGTTCAAAACATCAAGAGATGTGGTATTTTACAAATATACTGCTATTGATGATTCTCTTAAAAAATGTTTTTCAACTCATGTGCCTTATGTAAATTATTTTTTCCATTAATTTCACATTTTTCTTTTCAGGATTTATCAAGTTTTTTTCAATGTGTTTAATTTACAAGTACAGTGATTTCAAAATGTCAAAGCGAAACGTCTCCTTTTAAAACAAGAGGAAATAATTTTACATAATTTAAAAATAACAGTAAACTAAATCCCATTGATTTATAAGAACAGAAATAAAATGATTTAAAATTAATACAATAGCTATTAGCGACATAGCCCCCCTACACTTTGCATCCCATATGGGATGACAAGATGATTCTTTAAATAACACTTTGTTGCTTAACATGAACCAGAAAGTTCCATTACGTTACACACCCAATTGATTAAAGTCCAGCAATGCACATGCTGCCTCCCATTTCATACCAACTCACCTCTGTGACTACCTCCCTCGCTTAGAGTGCATCTGGAGTGGCTCAAACTCAGTCCCACATTCCACTTTAGTCATTTGATTACTTTGACACAGGAAGATCATGTCTCAGACTCTGCTTGAAAGTGTTTTTGAAAAGGAACTGTACTGTAAGACACATTCTGACACAAAATTACTTTATGACTTATTTGTAGGGTATATTCAGGATATATGACACAATACCATACATATATAATTACTAATATCATAACCAATACGATATATGGTACAATGTTTTATATTATTCCACAAAAAGAAAATGTGGATTTGGAGATTTTTCTAAAGATGAAAATATCTGAGTGATAGTGACCAAACAAGGAGGTGACAAGTTTCAGGTCCTCATTTTATTGTGTCTGCAAATGTGACATCTGTCAAAGTTAGATTTTGAAAATTCTCCTGATATCAGTGTTGAGTTGGAGCACTTGTTTTGAATATCAGCCATTAAATAGCCTATTGTCAGTTATCATCCCCATATGTAGCATTCAGACTGCCCCTCCTGTACCTCCTAGTGGGTTTAAAGGCATGTTGTTAGTGCTGACAATAGGCTCACAAGGTTATGTTCAGAGTAAATGGTAATGGAGTTAAGTTTAGGATTAGTGCTCTGGGTCAGGTGTAAGGTTAGATTTAGGAAAAGGGTTACATAAAGCTGACAAAACCAAAATCACTTCCTGTACCCGTATGCAACGCTGCATAAATACGATACAAACGAGGGACAATAACATCCATTTAATGGGCAGATAACATTCGAAGACGCTGGTTGGAGACATATTATTGCTTATAATACAACTCATGCCTGACTGGAAACAATGGAAAAATACAAGAAGTCACAATAACATGAGTATGAATTATTGGTTGTAAATATCAGTAAATGTAGTTGGCTTTCACCATCTTGGTAATTTTGGATTGCATTTGAACAACCATAGCTTTTATAAGATCTGATGTGTCTTCTACACACAAAAAAGAATGATCAAAGGAACTAATTTTAGCTAATCAAAAAATGTTATTTGTTGGAGTTATGTCTTTCTTCCAAGTAGTACCAGAGTCTTTGTCATAATTGTTTAGGTAAGCGTCTTTGGTTGCACTTGAGAAAATGTGGCTAAACATGTAGACATATTTAATGGGGCTTGGAAGACAAAATTAATAAATTTGAGTCTGTGTAAGGAACATTGTCCACCTGCATTTAGTCCAATATGAAGCTAAAATTTTACTTTCTACAGAAAAACAAGGGTTTTTATAGCCATGGCCACTGAAAAGTCAAACATGGTGTACTTTACAGGCACACTTCCTCATTATACACTATAATACATTCCTGTTTTACAATATGTCACATGTTTTTACCTATACGTTTTGGTAATCTTGGGTTAAATGTCACTAAAAGTTCAATAGATCCAGGACTAAGACTAAAATGTGGGAGAGACGGGGTACACCCTGGACAGGTCTCGAGTCCATCACAGGGACACATATGCTTAATTTCCATAGGTACTCTTGGCTCGGCCCTTATTGGTCCTCATCTGGCCGATACAGGTAAGATTGCTTCATTTTCCATTTCCACAGTGCCCATTAGTGCCCCTTTAGTGGACGGATCATTTTTATCAATGCACCGACACCTCTTTAAAAACATTCTTGTTACGTGTCGCTCCATCGAGCTCACTCTGAACTTTTTAGCAAACACAAAAACACCTTAACATTTGACCAGTTGTGACATTATTGTTTGTTTATACCTTCAAAAGACTCCAAAATACGCTCCTCCGGATTTGAGTTGTTTCTAATGGCGGGTTAAAAAGAAAATGGCGGATCGGGTTGCAGTGGGAGTTTCTGAAACTCCGCTCTCCAACCAATGACTCCGCCCCCTGACCAATCAACCAACAGTGCACTGACGTTTTGTTTTAGGGTCCTGCTTGGCCTCAATGGATCTGCAGAGAAGTAGGTGCTGAAGAAACAGGCCGGTTTCACGAAGAAGGCCCTGTGGAAAAGAACATGGAACCAGCATACGTGGGGTAAAGCGGGGCCAAGGAGGAACTGTGGAAATGGGTCTATAGAGATAAACAACCATTCATGCTCTCATTCACTGAAAATCTTCTCAGAGAAAATGCCAAATCCCCCAATCATGTGGAATTGGGTCGTAAATATCTCTCAAACAACAGGTGGTGCTCCAATATGTTTCAAAACTAAAATGTCATTTTTTTACAGCTATGGTTTCACCGATAAAATATATTTTTAAACCAAACTTGGTCTCCATGTACAACACTCTCGAGTAATGGCTTCTTTCCTCATTTAATTCAAAATGTCACACATTTTCTGCCATTAAAAGGAGGCTTTTATACCACTTTGGGCAATTTCATCATTCATGCAGATGATGCCTATTAACATCTGCAAAGATTTTGTCCCCGTGGTGGTCACTAATCAGTTACACGAAACGACTATAGAGCAGAAATTAAGTTGACCTTTTCCAAGCAGCCGATGACGCAGATATACATTGTTTGAAAAAAAAAATAAAAAATCCTGAAATTATAAAACACTTCTCTTCTACCTTTTCTAAAGTCTTCAAACAAAACTTCAAGGCCATTAAATCATCTATTTAGCATCGGCATATGGAGAGCAATCTGCTGCCAGGCTAGCTCATCCCTGGACAATACTGTTAATTATACAGATTTCAAAGTCTCAATTGGGAAGAGAGCGACTGATTGTGAGGAAAGAATGCATGTTTCATGTCTCTCTTTGTGGCTGCCAGCTCTCCATGGATGAGGAGAGGAGGGAGAGTATGCATGACAGGCTTAAAATAGCATCAGTGGGATCAGCTATCTTAAGATCGGGGAATGAGGGACTACGTGCGGTCCTAAAAACTGGCTTGAGCCTGCGAAGAAGACTGATAAAAGTAAGAAAAATATAGTAGGACAAGGTTTAAAGTGGGAAAGATTTTGAATTTGGATGAGGGGGTGCAATTATGCTGTTGTAAAGAGTGGAAAGACAAAAAGGTACGAAAGAACAGAAGGAAGGCTCAGCAGATGTAAGGAATAAAGATGGGGATGCAAACTGTGTGGGAAAAAAAAAAAGACTTTGCAAGGATGAAGTAGAGAAAGAGCAGGTGTTGAGACAGTTGGAGGAAGAAAAGAGGGAAAGTATGGCACAAAAAGTAAACAGGAGCAGCGAAAGAAAGACTGTGAGAAGAGGCAGGAAAAATAAGAAAAGAGAGCCTGCGCCGGCTGTCAGCATCCATCTCCAAGATAAGAACTCCATACATGATCTTTTTTCCCTGTATTACAGATGAAAGGATGTGCTCCTACACTGCAACCCGATCAGCTGTGAGTATTGCCATTGTTACCACTAGTCAGGCTGATTTTCTCAGCAACACTGCTGAATGATGCACACACTGCCAGGAATTGTGTGGCAAACAATAGTGCAAGCCTTTGTGCACAAATGGCTGATCCAGCTTCAGCTGTGTCCCGAAGCCATTTTCAAGCAGACGAGATTAGCAAAAGCATGTTAAATTCGTTATCTCTGCCTTGGTGAACTGAACCAAGGCAAATTTTACTTGAGGTCTTGCAATAAAAGTCACAGCAAGCTTGTTAATATGCAGCAGAGCAGACATGTCAGCAAAAGGCACTAAACAGGGCAGACGTACTGAAGCATTTGTTCGATCGTTAGTCAAGGTCCTTCGTCATACTGATAGTCAAAATGTAACAATGTTTTACATGTCCACTGCAGTGTTTCCATTTCAGCTTATGTTCCTAACTTCTACAGGAATTTTACTAGAAAAAAAATGGCCTTTTTCTAGTATTATTGTGTGACTGCTTCATTCACACAATTGCAATCCATTTTCCTTCCGTACATTTTTCAGCATCTTTCTCATTCCAAAGTTTTTGTGCTATTTCAACAAAAACATTCAGCTCGTTCAGGAGAAGAGTGATATGACTTTTGGTGTCTGTGCAACTTTAGCTTTTGCAATATTTAGACTTTTCTGCAACTTTTTTTTTTCCCTAACAGAAAATGAATTGAGCTCATTTTACATCCTTCACATCTTTAAATCTGTTTACAATATTTCACTGCTCCTTTCACATTTTGTTCTTGCTCAGCTTCTTTCAGCTTCCTTGTGCAAATGTGGACTTTTTCCCCAGCTACTTTCAGCTAATTTTGGCTGTTTTATCAGCTGTTTTGTGCTCCTTTCAGATTCTTTCTTCTAAATAAAATATTTTTGTGCTTCTTCTCACTTTTTTTTTCTGTTAATTTCAGCTTGTTATGCTCCTTGCAGCAATTTCTGCTATTTGAGTTTCTATTTAGCTGTTTTATGCTAATTAATTTTTTTAAGCCAATTCCACTTTTTTTATTTATTGATTGATTATTTATTTATTTATTTATTTATTTATTTTTGTACTCATTTAAACTTTTTCAGCCTATTTCAGCAAAAATGTGCTCTCTTCAATGTGGTAATTTAAGCTTTTTTTTTTTTTTTTTTTTTTTTTTTTTTTGTTGGGTTTAAGCTACATTTCAGATGTTTTGTTATTGTTGCTAATTTCAGCCATTTTCAGATATTTTCCACCATGTTCTGCTCATTTTTGCTTTGTTCAGCCTAATTTGGCAAACATGTTCTTTCTGCTTTCTTCTTCTAATTTAAGCTTGTTTTTTTAAAAAGCTGAAAACTTTTTTTTTTCATTTATGTTTTAGATATTTTCTGCTGTTTTCAGATAAAGTCACATTTGTCCTTATAATTGCTACTTTCCACCTAAATTAATTTTCTCTGCTAATTTCAGCTTGTTGTGCTCCTTCCAGCTTAATTGTGCATGTTTCAGCTACTATTTAGCTGTTTTATGCTAATTTGAGCTTTTCAGATAATTCCACGTTTTAGTCCATTTCAGCTTTTTCCACTTTCTTCTTGTTGTTTAAACTGTCTGCCCTTCAGCTTCTTTTCACCCATATTTTGAAATAATTTCAGCTTTTTTAGCTACTTTCCATTTTTTCCCTGCTAATTTCTGCTGATTTAAACCTATTTCAGCAAATAAGTGTTCTTTCTGATTTCTTCTGCTAACTTAGGTTTGTGCTTCCATTTTAGCTACATTTTATCATGTTTTTAGCTTATTTCAGCTGTTTCTCAGCAAGTTCTTCTGCAATAACAACAAAGTACCAGAATTTGAAATTTCATAATCTTTGTGTATTATTGTGAATCTTGGATGATGAAAATCTGAAGCATTTCATATCTGTTTATGGACAAAATGTATGTAAGAACATTTTAACTTTTATTTAAGATACTGGAAAAAAATCAAAATGCATTGGATAAAAACCAAAACGTAAAACATTTCATAAAACAGCTATGCAGCTATTTTAAAAATGCATTATTTTTTGGTCATGTTTCAAATTACCTTCACTGCCTGCTGTGAAAATAAACTGTCAACATACTGTATTTGTTTACCAGGCAAGTCCATGGGGACCTACTAATGTAGCTTTTATGTAGGCTGTGAAATTCAGGTTAATTATGCAGCTCAGATGCTACACATTGTCTAAACACTGGAGGCACTGTTACTGATATGAGACATGATAAATAACAACAAATAAATAAATAAATCCCTTTGTGCATATTTTATGAATGATAGTTTTGGTGTGGAAACATGCAGAAGCAAAATGTAGCCTTTACAGAGAAAATGGTTTTATAAAGTTGTTTGTTTTTTGCATAATGATTTTGATTTTTTTTTTTCCCCACATACCTGATTGGTGCCCTACTGGGCTGTACACAGACAAAGAAAACCAAAAGGACTCAGACGTAAGCAGAATAACGACAACAACAATATGACAAAATAGTTTACAAAAGTCAAGATATTAAGGACACTATGAAATTACAAGAATGGAGACATTAATGATAACTTTATTATTTATGTAAATGAAAAGATGGAAGAAAAAAAAATTCCTGGTTTTAATAGTTTTCACAACCAAAAACATGTCAGTTTTGAAGAAAGCACAATTTAAAACAATCAGATTAAAATGTAGTCCTTCAGTTAAACTACTTTTTTCTATCCTTTGTTTTATTTGCAACAAAATATTTACATCTGTGCACAAAATGTTTTTTTCTGTAACAGGCTTCAGTCTCTTCTCCTCACCCCATAAAACAGGTGATACAGATCCTTGTAACACCATTGATTCACCATCTGCATCTACTTCCCAAACAAATATGACGACTTTCTCACAAGATGATGTGACTGAAATACAGTGTACTGTATACAGGTAGTCCTCGACTTACGGCGCCATCGACTTACGGCGCTCCGGACTTACAGCGCCGCCCCTAGTGATGTCATCGCATCTTACGTTGCCTTTTTTATGCAGCATTTTATGTTTTCTTAGAATTTTTTAGAGTATTCTGTTAGCTAACTGCTTGGAAACACATTAAAACACATTAAAACACATTAAAACGGCCGTTCTAAGTTGTTTTACATTGAAAAAAAAACATTTAAAAAGACGTTACCGATCGCCGCTTTAGTTTCGGTTTCATTTTACGGCCGAAAATCCGCGTTTATGGCAGCCAGGTAAATCGGGGACTACCTGTATATATAATAATAAAACAAACTACTACTTGTACTACTATTCCTACTTCGTAGTTCTTCACTTATCACATGTCTTCAGGGTACAGATACCCTGTGATAAATGAGGGGCTACTGTACTGTCTTTTTGTCTGGCATGCACAAAAAATATAATATTTAAGATGTTCTATGGGGTTGGAGACTTGGTACTGTTGCCCCTGAAACATTGAGAAAAGGTTCCAGTGCCTGTTTAAAGTCTTTGCTTAAGACTGGATGGACCCTACATGTTTCCATGGGGTGGCAGGGCAAGAAGGGGTGTTTAATTTTTTTCCTGTTCATTAGATTTGATATGATTGATTTGGATTCAAGTTTATACCTGTATAAATGTGATATATCTGTGTCCCACATCACTGAGGGATTTCAATAGTAAATGTATTTAGTTTTTAAGTTGGAGTGTTTTTCGGAACTGGAATTAAACAGAGGATGCAAGTAAACTTTATTGTTTTAGTGCAAGACAAAGTGAGTTACAGTGTGTATAAGAACAGAGGTGGGCTTTTTATTTATTTATTTATTTATTGGGCTTGCCTGAGGCAGCACAGAGTGACATATTCTTGTGAGTTTTTTTTTTTATAACTTTACCCACCACCACAATTTTGAGGCCTGGGGGAGGCCAATGGTGGACTTGGCCACCATGGATTATTTTTTGGCCATTCAAGTCATTTGAGGAAACTGTACTTTTAAGCAGTACACAAATTAGAATGCACAGTTTTCTCAAATTATAGGGGTGGTTGATTTACATACAGTATCTGTATGATGGTGGCCATCTTGGATTTTGAAGTAACAACCCAGATTTTAAAAGGGAACTTTTTTACACCACAAACAAAAATGGAATTCAGTACCTCTTATTTTTCTAGTTATTACACTTGTAACATGTGCAGATGGACAGAGTATGTTTCTAATTCCTCTTTTTTGCTCTGTGACAGGGGACAAAACAAATACTTGACTATAATTTTGTTTAATAAACAAGTATTTATATCATGCTAGAATCATGAAAAAATGACAATAAACATGTGTTTGCAATATTTTGCTTATGTGTTAAAAACATGATAGGGTTTTTTGGTTTCATTTGATAATAACTTAAAATTATGGGGCCTGACAAAAAGCATAATGTGAAATGTCCAATTGACAAGTGGCAGAAAAAAGTTGATGAAACATGTCTAAAAACTCAGTAAAAAGTTTTTTTTTTTTTTTTTTTTTTCAAAGAATGAGCTTTGAGTAGTTTTGCCTTTACATATATACAGGTTGTCCCCGGTTTACGGCCGAGATCCATTCTAACGGCTTGGCCGTATACCGATTCAGCCGTATACCG
>JARVLU010000324.1:12045840-12059390 GCA_031762415.1 Simpsonichthys santanae
GTGATTACTCTTACAGCTCTCTTTTGTAAGATAAAAACAGGCTTTGTAATTGTTTTGCACGCTTTTCCCCAAACCTCTATATAGCAGTTTAGGTAATTATGTAAAAAAAAACAAGTATTACAATGAGCTACTAGCTTTTGAATTTGTTTTATTGCATTGAATCATAAATGAAATAAACAGAGCCCAAACCCCCAAATAAAATTTATTCTTATTATTATTATTTAATTTTTATTAACTCATTGGTTGGACGGACTAAAGTCACCCACTGGCAGGAAGTGGCCCACAGGCCGCCAGTTGAATAGCCCTGCTTCGGGCCCACACACTGTCATGAAACATCACACATTGTCATGAAACAGACATGTTCTGCTACATTCACTACGAAAAAAAATAAATAAATCATGGAAGTCTCCCTTTAAAAATTGAATGTAAAATTGATCAAAATAACTAAGCTGGGTACGGTGCCTCCGTAGATATACCTGTTTCTTCTCAGCTAGAAGGTTGACAGTTCAAATCCCCGCCCGGGATCTTTCTAGGTGGAGTACGCATGTTCTGTCCGTGCATGCATGGGTTTTCTCCGGGTACTCCGGTTTCCTCCCACAGACCAAAAACATGCCCTGTGATGGACTGGAGACCTGTTCAGAGTGTACCCTGCCTCTTGCACAGCGATAGCTGGACTTGGGCACCAGTGACCCCCATGACCCACAAAGGAAGAAGCAGGTAAAGATAATGAATGGATGGAAAATAACTGTTGCGTTTGCCTGTCTCACTGTTTTTGCAAAATAAGTTCTTTTTAGACTGATTGTTGAGCCTTAACTCACTTTTCCTCTCTAAATCTGTCATGTTGTTCATTAGTGTTCAAAGTGAACCTGTGTAAACGGGACTGATGCTGCAGGTCTCCATGCCTCCTGAGAAATTTGTAAAGAGGAAGAGTCATATTTTTCATTCCCAAATGGCTCATTTATAATAATAAAATCATATTTGTTCTTTTTTTATTGATTTAGTCCCTATAAAGACATGGTTTTCAACTTGACCACCATCATCTTCTAAAGTGAGCACACTGGATTTACTTTGTAGATGAATACCTCTAAACTCTGCTTGTGTTGTTGAGAAAACAGTTTACTGATACAATGGAAGAAGCACCAGAGCTCATCAGTGATTTCATAAACACATAGTCTTTATGATATTTTGAATGCTATGATTCATCAGTCACATTTTTAATAAATGCCAAACACTCCCAACTTGTTTATGACATTTTGTGGTTTTATGATTGATGTGAAATCAATTACTAAATCCAATATAGGATGAGTCAATAAAAATAAAATAAAACATGAAATATGAAAAGGGTTTAAAAACTAACTGCTTTGTGGTTCTGAAACTTGAAATAAGTCAATACACAAGGGAGTCAGTACCAGCTGTTTCACTTTCTTTTCTTGCTGAATCTGGACCCGTCCTGTGCTCCTGCACTTCATTAGTGCACGGAGCCAGGCTACTCTGCTATGACAGTAAAAAGTTATAGCGAGTGAGGCACCATATTAACTCCTGACACAAACCCCCAGATGTTTAAGGCTGCTACTAAAAGCTGAAGGAGCGAACCACCTTCTGTACCTTAGCTGTCATTGCAAAGACAGAATAGTGTCTGCACTAAAAGAGTTTAGTTTGTCTGCATGGTGAAAATTTAATTTGAAGGTCTGAAATATTTATAGTAAGCGCCACCATTGAGCAGTTTCTCCCAGAACTGATTTTGATATAGTTCTAGACGATGTGTAAAATGTCAAAAACTCCAAAATAGTTTATTTTCTCCTGGGCGAAGTGACAGCAACATTAAATTTAGGTCTCGGCAGTGATTACAAAGTGTAGGTCCTAAAAGCCATTAGCCAACAAAAATCAGTGCGAGTCCAGTTGGAGAGAACTGGTAGCAGCCTGGTTTTTTTATGTGGTTGCCTGACAAATGTTGCCAAAGAGGCCACTAGTGATTTTAATGGTGGAGAACAATGGTTCCTGCCAAAATGGCAGCTCAGTTATTCAGGTTTATGAAACATGAAGGCTGAGTTTGGCTCGGTGGCCAGGGTAAAGGGCTCTGTTGGCTGGCAAGGTGAATGCTGTTGAGAATAAGAGACTTAACTCCCCAAGCATCACAACTGAAGTCAGAAAGCTCAGGGCAAACTAGTGCAGGCAGACAAACGAGGTACTTTTTCCACACATACAGATCATTAGTCAAGTTGGTCCTCTAGCCTATAATATATGAAATTTAAAATAAATGTGAGCTGAAATCTTAACAAAAGCTAGAACAAGTTCATGTTTTCTCTACATACTGATATATATCTACATACTGTATTCAAAAGCAACTAAAGAACCACAATGATCCCTTAACTATAATATTTGAGATGGCAGACTTGTTTTTTTACGGCTAAGTACGTTTTTTTTTCTTCTCTCATTTGAAAAGTTTAGTATATTCCACTCTAAATTCATGTTTATCTGCAAATCTAATGCAGTTGCTTACATAATTTACCGTAAGTAAACAGACAAAAAAATAAATGGCACATTTGAAACTCGTTTTTTTTTTTTTTTTGTAAGGAAGTCAATATAAAAAAAGTCAAGTAACTAAAAGCTTTGTACTATTATTGACATCAGTTATAAGTATTTTGGTACAAAGCATATATTTTTGTCAGACTTTTTTTTTCTTCTCTCTCTCTCTTTTTTTTGTAACAATTCTACTTTTGTTACCAGATGAAAAAGGACAGTAGTTAACAGAAAAGTGAATGCACATATCTGTCCATACTATGTAGTGTTTTAATAACTTACCAAGAAAAAAATATGTATGATGATGCAAATGCAGCTTTTGAACATAAAAGCTATAAAACAATATAAAGACAGCTAGCAAAAAAAAAAAAAAAAAAAAAAAAATCACACAATCTTGTGCAATATATATATATTTTTACTTCCAGGAACCACTTTAAAATAAACAGAAATTTAAAAAATATGTATGTGTGGACCTAAATCATACAGTAGTTGTACTTAAAATCTGTTATGTGGATTGTAATGTTTAGATTGCAAGGAATTTTTGTATTGTAAATTATTGGTAATAATGAACAATGCATCCTGATTTGAAAGTGGATGAGATTGGACAGCTATACAAAGGACCCCCATTAAATTAATCAATTAAGCGTATGCAAGTCAGTGATTTTATTACACGGAGAGAAATGGTGACAAAAGGCTTTTCTTTCATTTAATATAAAATAGCTCCAGGCCTGTCCAACATGTACTGCTTTTTTGCAGCCTGTGGGAGACAAATCAGACAAAATAGCATAACCTATTAAGCAGCAGTGTTCTTGCTTTCATCTATCCTATTAAATTGGCTGAAGTCTGGAATTAGGGCAAATGCATATAGAATAAATTGAGCCAATCCTGATAAATACATCCATTGATTAGGTTTGCATCCTAAAAAAAATGGAAATGAATTGGTCAAGCATTTTGTTCACAAGGTCTCATTTTTGTTGCCAAGAAGTCCCAATCCTGTGATATCTGAAAATGGTGATGTGACATCCTTGTTACAGCTCCTGTTTCAAAACCTTCACACAAACTAGTGCAAATCTTTCTGCCCCCTGCAACTCAACTCCTTTGATCTATTATGAAATGTGGCATACTATATAAAAACATATAATACTTATATAATTGCGAATAGCTTTCTGTCCAGTGTACTGGTAATTTCATGAATGTAGCTCAGATAACGCTGCTTCCAACCACATCAGTCACAGTAAATATGAATGGTATCTACTTAAAGTGAACACATTTGACAGATGACAGCATGTTTACCTTCAGATGCTTGACAGTGACTGAACATTCATCTCAACCTTGGCATAGATACAGTTTGATGTACAACTGCATTTAAAACTGTCATCTTGAGATTGGATCACCCAGTTTACAGGTGAGAAAAGAAAATAGTCTTGTAATTCTTCTAATGCATAAACCATTAAAAAAGTATACGATTCCTAAATAATGGAAATTAATAATCGTCCACTGCCATAAAAGGCAGGCATAATTATGTTTGTCACCATCTGTCTAGAAAAAAAACAATTGTGAACCAGTGGATGTATTTTTTCTAAATAAAATTCAGAAAGTAGTCAGTAGACACCTACAACTGATTACATTGTTATGTCAACCCAATTAAAGATGGTCACCTCAGCTAATCAGATTTAGCAAAACTGCTGTAAGTCAGTCAGTTTTACAGGTATTGAGCAGATACTTGGTGTGGAAGTAGCTTCAGAGTTATCCACAACTCTCGACTTTGAAATCTTTTAACATTTTTGTATTGTTAGATTCAACAATCTATCCATCTGCCAGTAAAATAGCTCATGAACTAGAAAGCTCTTAGAAATTAACAATTTGAAGTACGTCTACAACTGATTTACTCATGTCAATCTGATCAAAGATGGTTGGTCAAGCTAATCAACTTTAGCACATACAAAAAGACTAACAACTCTTGTCACTTTTGAAGACATTGTGCAAAGATTTGGTGTGATAGTACCTCAGAATCATACACAACACCAAATAGATCAAATACTAACATCTTCTTTTACCTGTTACAGGAAAGTAGGACATACTTTTCCTTTGGCGCACAGAAAATGAAATGTAAAAAGATGAACGTTGCAGTGTAAGGCATTTGGCTGTGGGTGACAAACACATTATTGCTTTGCGCACAGCAGCAAACAATCCAAGTGCTGCTTTAGAAAGAGAGAACTGTCACAGTCCTCTCACCCAGTCAGCCTCACACAATCAATATCAATACAAGAGAGACAGAGAGATGTCCTCAGGGAGACTACAGCATTTAGGGGGAGTGGTGGCGCAGAGGTTGGAGACGGTGGGCCTGTGATCAAGCCCCGGTACCAACAACATCAAAAACTGTTGGTGGAAAAAGTTGAAGCACCCACACCTGCCTCCACTCTCATTCACCCCACCCTGGGCCCTTGAGCAAGGCTCTTAACCCCCACCATCTGCTCTCTAAACAGGTCTCTCTTGAAAAATGAGTTCTCGTGGCTCAATGAGACTAACCTGGATAAATAAAGGGTAAATGAAAAGAAAAAAATGGTACATGAATTAGAAATGTCAACGATACGTTCTGGAAAAAAGAGCAGCAAGTCTGCAGCCTGCTTCTCACGTCATTCCTACACAGAATAAATTCTGTCTTGCTGGAGATAAAATCACTGACTATGGGCGCCTGTCAGCAGTAAAAGTGAGGGCATAAAACTAATAAGTTAACAAGAGAGTAGTATTGATGTGAGAAGATGGACATTGGTGCAAACGGTGCTAGCCCAGATGCAGCAAAACAGGCCCAAACCATGATACTACCACCAGTTGTATTCTTGTATCTGATGAAACTGCTTTGTATCGTTCTTTTTAAAATGAATAAATAAACATCAAATCAAATCAAAAAAACCACCAACACGTTTCACCGATGGGATAAGGTTCGTATGCAGGAATGCTGGGTGGGGGGGTTGTGTTTCATTTTAGTACTGTATTTATTTTTTCACAAATAAAATAAAATGGCTGAAAAATAATATTTTATTTAAATAGATACTGTAAAGGCACTAATTATGTTGAAATAACAGGTTGTGTATGCAGAAAAAAAGTCTGTTTGGTTGTATAGTAAAATGACTGAAATGCAGCAGGCATATTTCCTGTTTTGTGCTGTGGACATTTTTATTAGTTGCTCATTAATTAGTAGAAATTCTACTTGCAAACATTCTGATTTTTGCAGTGTGTCTGCATGTGTGTTTGGACTTTTCTTGCCACTGTGTTCTCTTTTATTTCTATCTTTGTCTGCTTAACAAGCTATTTATAAATTTTGTGCTGTCTACCACTGGGAATAAGCAGCAAACACCTCCTGACCTGCAGCTCATTTTAGCTCAATTGTCTTTGCTACCAAAAGAAGCCATGGAGTCATAACAGAAGCCTTTTATTTGGTTCTATGGGGAGATTTGGAGTAACACCTTAATGACCTGCCACCTGATATAGCATTATTTTTTTTTACCTACAGTGAATACACTATCAACAAACCTGCAGTTAAAGATGCATGCAGCTGAAATACATTTATCTACATTAAAAAAAATGATTTTATTGTAGGTATGAAAACAATACAGGGATGTTCTTTAGTAATTTAAATGTCTTTTATTTAAAGAGTTTTCTTGCAGTAGCTTAATGTGTCATCTAATTGCTCCCTTATTTAATTCCAGCTTGAAGCAACACACTGACTTTTTTTTTTCTGTATTTTTATTAGTGAAAGTTGTTCGTGAGCATCACTTTGAAAGATAGTTTTCATGGTTTGCATTTAGACATGGTACACATTTAGATAGACAGACAGACAGACAGACAGACAGACAGACAGACAGACAGACAGACAGACAGACAGACAGACAGACAGACAGACACACACACACACACACACACAGACAGACACACAGACAGGCAGAAGCTTAAATAAAATATTTGAGAATCCTTGGATTTTGCCTCAGATCTGAGAGGTGATGATGTGACCAGTTTTTTTTTTTCTCTCACCTCGACGATCATGAAATGTTTTGTTTTTAGAAACTGCACTCTGTTTCTGTAATTCAGACATAGTGTTGTGCAAAAGTCTTGACTCATCCCTCATTTCTTTGTATTTTTTCCCAAAAGCCATGAGTAGAAATAAATTGGTGATTTCATTCAGTCAGTCAGTCAGTCAGTCAGTCAGTCAGTCAAGTCATACATTCATTTTTGACAACTTTCTCAAAATCTTGTTTTATGGCCACTAAGCTCTGACCTAACTTTCTCTAACATTCAAGTGTATTGAGACTCCTATATCCAAAGTGTTATACATGTCAATTTATAACGCACAAATTGAACAATAAGATCTTAACTATTTATGGTAATAGTGTTTTTAATTATAGCTTTTTAAGTTCTACTTAACAGGTTAGGTTTGGTCTAAGTTCATTTCTAAATTTTTGTTTTCTAAATTTACTGTTTTATGTTCACAAAGCAGTCACAAAACTTCCAGTTTTAATTGAAATTTTAATTACTGTAATTAATTCCAGTCATTTTACTTAGCATTAATGTTTCTAATTTAATTTGATGCATAAAGTCATTGTCTTCTTTTATTTCTGTGTATTTTCGACTTCCAAAGAGCGAGATGTTCTCGTATTCTTTGAAAGTGGTATGTTTACCAATAGTTTTGCAGGATTTCTGAAGGTATTTCAAATGATCGATATTCATTCTTTGTAACTGACCATGCCAACTTATCGCACAGTGTGCTCTTAAATAATTAAATAAATGGACAAATGGAAACCTGACCAAGAAAGGTCAGGCCTTAAAAACGTTGTCACATAAACGGCAGTCACTCGCTAATATGCGGTTCGACTTCCGCGGTCTCGCACTTTTGCGTTTTGTGAACGTCCAAAATATCGGACAAAAATTGTACAAGACACATGATTGTGGACTGTACAGTGATATCACTGTCCAGTAATCCAAAGACATGCCTTTGAGAAAAATTAAAAGGGAGGAAAAAACAGCAATGGTAAAGGACTTAAGAAATGCATCATCTTTCCACCAATCATCTAACATACTGTACAATACTGTATAGGCTTTTTGGCTTTGGTAGAAAATGTTAGCAAACTTGCTCCTAATAGATCAGCTGTCGTTAAGACCAGGCAATATGCATTTTAACATTTTTCTCCAACTGTAAATCTTATTTAGTGACATTTAGCAGTCACACTCACCTACTTTGAATAATATGCAGTGCCGGTCTTTGGCACTGAGGTGTGCAATTATCAATCTTAGCTGCCCTGGACAGACAAATCAAGACAGCACCAACACCATCTGGCTGTTTGAGAGCTCAAGTTTCTACTGGCAGCAACACGGTTGTGTTTTCATCTTGTCTGTTTAAACAGCCATTGTAAAACTTCTGCTCTTCTTGTTTTACAGATTGTGCATTTGTCACGGTCACTTGGATTCTGTGCCAGCGATGTTGTGCGCTTATTTATTCCAGCTGTCAGTCAAAAGG
This sequence comes from Simpsonichthys santanae, assembly GCA_031762415.1. Classification (NCBI taxonomy): domain Eukaryota; kingdom Metazoa; phylum Chordata; class Actinopteri; order Cyprinodontiformes; family Rivulidae; genus Simpsonichthys; species Simpsonichthys santanae. The sequence goes on from JARVLU010000324.1 coordinate 12,053,873, forward strand.
CCCGTCTGGCTTATTTTTATTCCTCCTGGTCTGACAAGCATTTACAGACTGCCATTGTAATTTTGTGATAGAAGGAAAATCCCTTCGAATCTATGAACTGCACGCTGTGGGAAGCTCTGTTTAAACAATAGGTTTTAACAGGTTATTTAAATGCAGTTATTTAAAAATGTAATTTTATCTTCTATGTCTACACCAAAAGTTTGATTTGGGATTCCACTTAAATATTTCCCGTTGGAATCCTTTCTTGAAATTAATATGTATCAATCAATATGTTGCTACAGTAACATGTTCTTTTTTTCTGATTTTTATTTTATATTTTTAGTCTACAGGCCTAAGAGCAAATCTAATGTCTTACACAGCTGCCTCATACTTTTTACTTAACCTTGGAGCAAACCCTAATGTGTTGTATCAGTCCATGTAAACAATGCATCACCTCTACAAAATGAAGGATTGCTGTTGTGAGATGGGAATAAACAGTTGGAACTTAGAGACATATGTGCACAGGTCAAAGCTATCTTTAGTTGTGTTATCTGTATGAACAAGTCCTGAGGTGGTCTAACCTTGGCTGATACTCCAATGGATTCTTGTTTTGTTCTAATTAGTTGCTTCAATAATTCACACTGAATAAATCAAATAAAGCATTTATCTCAAACTTGGGCAAACAAACGAGTTTAGATTGTATATAAATGGACACATTTTAATCGCTAAATGGCATTCATTGCATTCAATAAAGATTTTTCAAGAAATGTAAGATATTAAAATACAAAAGGCTATGTCAGTTTTCAAAGACAACCTGAATGTACTTTGTAAAACGGAGTAAATAAACATGATTCTACCATTTTACAGTGTAACGTATTTTCTTACACTCACCCTGTAATCAAATGAGAAACTGTTCAACAGTCAGCATTATTTCAAATGAACTTTCTGCAGATTTTGTGCAGATAAAATAAATTGATTTGTTGCGCAATGTACTATTTTTAAGCTACAAGGTGATTGAACTACAAATTCATTTCATATAACTGAAACCGTAATGTCTGGTCACCATCATAGACAACATGGGATTAGGTGACCTACTGTATGAAAGAGTGGGAACCACAACTAGTTCTATTTCTAGAACCATAGCTGAATGAGATCAAGGCCAAGGTTCTTTATTGTCATTTGCATCACATGTGGTATATGAGTAATTGACCCCGTGTACTTGTGTGCACAGGGTCCCAGTTGCATCCAATTATAGCAAAACTATAACGTGTAAAAAGAAACAGTAAATAAGAATCTGAGATATAAACTAAGATATACACTAAAAGTTTAAAAGTGTGATTAGTCAAACTGTGTATTCAAACTGTCTTTAAAAAATAGGCATGTAGGATTGGTTTAATTTGGTTTACTGATTTTTAAAAGCACCACTGAGATCTGCAATAAAGTTTGAAAATACACAATTACCTATAGTTTCACTAAACCTTTACACAATAAATAAATCACTTGGATACAACAATTCAGTAAATACAAAAGTGTCATTCTATGGATCATAACATATATCACCACTGCTCTGTCAGTCAGTCTAAATCATTTGCCATATGCTGTTATTTATTTTGTTTATTTTATTTTATATAAATTACTTTCTTGTTGATGAAACTGATTCACTTATCATGGGCGACTGACTGCGTGGTTAAAGAAGTCGTCCTCTAATTCGAGAGTTGGGGGTTCGATTCCACCAGCAGTCACAAGCGTAAGTGTCATGCCAAAGTGTCCCAAGGCACTGAACCCCTTATTATCACCAATGTGTGTCCCATCGGTGCACGAATGTCATGTAAAAAGTACTGATTAGTCTTTGTACAGCTCTAGTAGAGTGCTGTATGAATGAGTTGTGGTGTAAAGCACTTTGAGTATCTTGATAATGATGCTTGCTCAATAATCCAGGGAGAAAAATCTAAAAAAGTTCAGTCTGGTCATCTGGACATCCATTCAAAATCAAAGCAAAAACAACCAACCTCCCCACCACCAAAAAATACATAAATAAATAAACAAAAAGTAGAAATGTTTTGTCTTTCATCGGATGAAAGACAAAACATTTCTACTTTTTGTTTTGTGTTTTGCTTTATGAATGAACGTCAAGATGACCAGACTTAATTTTTTTTAGATTCACCCTTATAACATTTTTAAAACTTTATATTTAGATTTTTTTCTTCTGTTTTGCATTTTGACTAATTAAAATCTATCAGAATTGTTCAAAAACACAAATACACCAACGGCTCATTTGAACCCTGCCACCTGCCCAAGCAGTATTGATGTTCCACAGCTGAGGATAAATTATGATTTTACATGATTTTAGTCTTCATCCATCATTACTTGTCTTTCTGCATCTTGTTCTCAATTTTTATCCTTCGATCTGCTCTTTTTTGTGTTCCTTTTATCTCTCGCCACTTTTACTTTTATTATCTGTTGTTCATCTATTCTGTCCTCTCTTTTCTTATCTCTCTAAATGTGTCATCTTGTTTTCGCTTTTGCATAAAATCAACACCATAGAAATATGAATTTAATGCACTTCACCTGTGATTTAACTGCTTTGTGTCATATTTTGTTGTGGTATTTACAATGCTCCTCTCATATTGATGTGCATTTACAAAATGTACTCTTTTACTTTGTGACAGTAAATTGATGATGAAAATGTGTGTAAAATGTGCTTATAACATTAAAAATATCTGGGAGCATTGAAGAAAAGCAAAAATGTGGAAAGTAGTTTGCCACCCGAAATACACAAAACTACTTGTGTAGGATGACTTCTGGGTAAGAAACAGTACAGTTGGTCATTGAAACTTTGCAGAATTTAGAACAAATTGCTGAACTTAATTTTCTATTATTTACAACAATGCTAACTTGATCACATAACCCTGCAAGTGTAGAGTGAATTTCTATGGGCGTTTTCTTTGCTTACATCAATGCTACAAAACAAATACAAAACTGGTGTTGTAGGCATAGCATTCAATCAAATATAAATACGTACAAAACATCTCCTTAAATCCTTTTTAACAACAAAGCCACGGTATATTTTGATTGCATGGTGCATAAATATAACCTAAATTCAGACATGTTTTCTAATTACAGGTAGTCCTCGACTTACGATGTAGATCCGTTCTCATGCGGCGTCGTAAACCGAATTTGACGAACCGGTAAGTCGGAACGTACGTAAATACATATGACATACCTGTTTTACCAAGCGCGTAAACCGATTTTCGATGTAAGTCCATGGTGATGGCCTTCCTTTTCGTCGATGCACTGCCATCAGAAGAGTCCTCCTTGCGTTTGGGAGCCATAATGAAGGGCTAATGAAGGGCTAAGGGCCTACTGGGATGCTAGTGACACCATCCTCCTCCGTACAGTACTGTATTCCTCAGCCACTGCACCGCGTACTGTAGTCTTCCGCCGCTGCGCCACCACGTTACGACGTTAAATGTCATAAAACTGACGTAAAACTGACGTAAAACTGACGTAAAAACCGACGTAAAACCGACGTAACCGCATAAAGTAAATAAGGGAGATGCGTCGAAACGTCGTAAGACGAGACTGTTGCAACCCAAGGACTACCTGTATTTGTTTTCTTAGCCAGTATCTGTAATTACCAGAAGATAGCAGTGTCAGTCCACAAACAATGTCTTCACGCAGAGATTGAAGCCACTGTCATGATTGAATTTGTGTATTGTCTTGTTGGGAAGCTGGTGATGTTGGTTGAGTCTTTGTCCTTGGAAAGTATTGCTGTTGTGTTATTGTTGCATGTAATGATGAGTTACTGTTAGCTTTTTATTCAAACTGAACTGATTTGGCTAATGTTGGCTAATATTGCTAATGCTAATGCAGTATGAGCATGGGCAATGAGCCCTCATGAGGATCTCCATAGCTCCTACTATTCTTCAAACTGCTTTTTTGACAGAATATATGTTGTGTTGTATGTGTATGAAGAGTTCTTTTTATACTCTGTCGTGCATTCAGTGGCCTCTGGTCTTGAGTTCATTTTAAGAGCTGGACCAGTCCGATATAGCTCAGATTCTCAAGAAAAAGCAACAGATAAGCAGTGGGTGGTTGGCGGTAAACAGATGGAGCAAATGAGTAAACACCACATAATCCTCAGTGCTGGCAGATGTCTACCTCATAAAATTTGCACTAGGAACAAAAAAAGAAACCCTTAATGTCAATCTTGTGTTCTTGTGGTCTGTGTGCTGGACACCTCAGTTCAACGGAGGAGATTTATTGACATGTCAAGCTGTGGTAATCTCTTTAATCAGCACAATCTTCTCACCTGATCAGCTCACAAACACAAACGTTTCTCCTGCTGATGTGCTCAGCGTTCAGCTGCTGATGGTGGCGAACCATGAATAAAATGAGTAAGTAACAGAACCATGGGGATTAAAGCTGGCTTTAATCCATGCATGAAATAAAGCCCTTTAATAAGATTAATTCAAACCTTAAACTAAATCGATAAAACATGCGTTGACTTCCAGTTTTATACTATACAGCCAAAAATAAACAGTACAAAGATGTACATTTCCTGAACTTTTAAATTTGACTAAACTGACAGCAAGAGAGACCACCATGTAAAAATCTTTCTTTACTGTGAGCATTTACAGAAGCAGGAACTCGAAATGAATCTGTGGAGAAGTGGATTGGAAGGTAAGTATCTTGTAAATGGATATTTTATGATTCTTAATATTCAAAGTGTATACTTTGTTTGTCTTGGTTGCAAGCAAGGAGAAAAGGGAGGATTCCAAGCAGGTGGTTGTGCAGGAGGAGATGAGGTGAGGACTGGTTTGTAGGAGAGTGGCAGTACAGAAACTCAAGGGCTGACCCTGTTGGGTGACAAGGTACAAAAGTAAGTGGTTCCAGGCTGTAGATCTCACAGGAAGGTAATTCAGGAGGTGATTGAGGAAACAGGACTTCCACAGAAAAGTAACTCTGGACAGGAGAAAACACAAGGAATACAGTTTAGAAGCTTTTTTTAATCAGGATTATGAGGGCTGTAGACTAGTTACCCAAAAATCTCAAATGTTCCAATGGAGATCTACTGAGACAGGTCATTAAACATTGCATACCTCATCAGGCTGGATCAGGAACAGGTGTGAGAGGTAAGCTCTGCCCTGCCATTCAGGAGCTGCAAGAACTGTGGTTTGTGGCAGGAAAACAGAATCTCCACAGTGACCTGTGTAGTTTGTGTATGTGTGGTTTGATAGTGTGGTCTGAAAAACTTTGTGTGGCAGTAAGTCCATTCTCAAGGTCAGAAGCATGACCTATTGACACACACTTTCACATAATGTTTGATATGCAAGTCAGTAAGGATCCACAACTTCTCCACCTCCACCATAACCCTCAGCACTGGTTCCCCTCAGGGATGTGTGTTGAGCCCTCTCCTGTTCACTCTGCTCACATATGATTGTGCAGCTACCCATCCAGGTTGTCACATTGTAAAGTTTGCAGATGATACAGCTGTGGTGGGACGCATCACAAACAATGATGAGTCCAGCTACAGGCA
>JARVLU010000324.1:12154464-12166611 GCA_031762415.1 Simpsonichthys santanae
GGATGGATGGATGGATGGATGGATGGATGGATGGATGGATGGATGGATGGATGGATGGATGGATGGAGGGATGGATGCATCATGTTCTGATTTCCCTCGTGTCTCCTGATTACGCTCTGTGGGTGAGTTTTGGCTGCCACGTCAGTCCTTTTGGTTTATTTCAATAAATAGTATTTTACTTATTCCTGAGTTCTCCGAGTCCTGTCTGCATTTGGGTTCCAACAAAGCGCAGATCTTGATAACTTGTGTATTTGATGTACTTATTCCCAATAACATTTTAGTTTTATTCAAATTTAGCAATAACTTATTTCTATCATACCAAAACCTTAATTTATTCATTCAGTCATTTCATCAAGTATAATCTGCAAACTATCACCTGAACAAAAATATGTATCATCAGCAAATAGTACCATTTTTTTTCCACTTTGGACAAAAAGTGAAAATGTACTTAATGTATAAACTAAACAGTTTAGGGCCTAAAACTGACCCCTGAGGAGCATCACAGTCAATATTCAAATGTAAAGAGCAACAATCATTTAGCTTCACAAACTGTTGCCTTTTTCTTAAATATCTCTTGACCCAGCAGCACGGTGGTGCAACTGGTAAAGCTTTTGTCTCTCGGCAAGCAGGTTACCCTGGTTCAAATCCCAGTCCAGAGGCCTTTCTAGGTGGAGTTTGCATGTTCTCTCCGTGTGGGTTTTCTCCAGGGACACCAGTTTCCTCCCACAGGCCAAAAACATGCATGTTAGCATGATTGGCAACTTTAAATTATCCCCAGGTGTGAGTGAGAGAGGGAATGGTTGTTTGTCTCATTTGTCTCTATGTGGCCCTGTGATGGACTGGAGACCTGTCCAGGGTGTACCCTGCCTCTCGCATGGTGATGGCTGGACATGGCCACCAGTGACCCCCGCAGCCTGAAAAGGAAAGAAGTGGGTAAATATAATGGATGGATGGATGGAACTCAACCCAGTTCAAAGCTATTCCTCTAATATCATATATACCAGTTTCAATCAAATTAATCAAGTGGTTCATACGATTTTATGCCAACAGACACGCTCGTGCACACACATATACACACACACACACAGGCAAACACATACCTGTCTACCTTCGCCCTTCACTCGCAGGCCATAATAAATATACGTGGCTATTTCTTGGTTTATTGTCAATTTACATTTATGGATGTAATTATACTCATCACCTTGAGTGAGTTTTATAAACCGTATGTTTTTTCCATGCTCTGACTGACACCTCAACTAGTCAGCCTCCTCCGTGCCTCATCGCTCTTCATTGTTTTTGTGTTCCTTTGACTGACATGTCACCCTTCAAAGATGTTTGCATCGTATAGGGGCTGGAGATTGGACACGCTTCCTTGATCCAAGCCCGAGCTGTATTTGAAGGAAGACAAGCAGTGTGGTTTTGGTTTATTTATAGTCTGCTGTACTTGTTCACACTGTGCAGTCCATGGTTTGATTAGACGCCTCACACAGAGAGATCAGGGCCTCAGCACTTTTACATTAGCTTTAAAATTTATTTCAGGAATCAAAAACCAGCTGGCATGTATCAAATCAGGACAATTCAGAAAAGTACTTTAAAGAGTATCTTTGCTTACTAAAAGCTTATTGATGTGAGCACAATATTATAGTTAAAAACTTTTAAAAATCTGTTTTTTTTTTTTTTGTTTATTTGTTTGTTTTGTTTATTTTTTGCCATATAGTAGACCTTCATTTATCACAGGGTTTAGGGGACCGCACCCCCCGCGATAGTTGAAAAACTGTTAAGTAGGGGTACAGTAGTCCAAGTTCAAGTAAACTTTATTGGCTTTACCATCTCATGTAGTACATGAGATGGAACAAAATTATGTACACAAGTAGTAGAAGTTTATTTTAGTACAGTATTTACTCTAGTAGTAGTAAGTAGTACAAAGTAGTTTATTTTAGTACTCATATGCAGTATGCAGCATGTCCATCCATCCATTATCATTTACCCGCTTCTTCCATTTTGGATCACGGGGGTCACTGGTGCCCATTTTCGGCAATCACTGTGTGAGGGGCCGAGGACACACTGGACAGGTTGCAAGTCCATCACAGTATATATTAAGGCTTTGTAAACCCTTCCCATACTCTTTCAATCTTCTAAACTCTTAAACCTACTAATTTTAACAACATGCTTCTTATATGTACACAGTAGTTATTAAATTTTAACTTACTAGCTCTGCAGAGCAGCAGCAGCAACTCTCGTTCTGGTCCAACTCTGTTCTATTCCCACTCGGTTCATTTCTGCAGACTATCTTGCAGTGATGAAACCTACAAATCACCAGTCCTCGAAACTCTTAAACCTACTAATTTTAACAACAAGTTACATACTGTATATGTAGCTAATACATTGTACTTCCCAGGCTCTGCAGAACAGGAGCAACTCTGTTCTGGTCCGACCCGATAGATGAAAAAAGTCTCGGTGCAGTATGATGAAGCCCCATCCAGCTTCATGTGCGCATGCTGCCGCTCCAGGAGCAAGGCTGCCCAGGATTTAGTCCACCACCTCTGGCCTGGTCTGCACCAGCACTGCACAATCAGAACCAGCCTGAACTCCACAGCTGTCTGTCATCTGCAGCTCCCAGGATCCGGGTCACACCGAGTCCAGATCAACTGCAGCCCAGCTACTCAGCAGTGAAGCTACAACTTGAAGGATGAGTTCAGCTTCAGAATTATTTGATACTTTCCTGCCAGTTCTCTGATCTTATCCTTACAGAACTTCTGACTTTGAGTTGTGAAACTTTCCTTCCATGTGCAGCAAGCAGCAGATGGAAGCAGTGTTGACTGCTGGGAAGTGAACTCATGGCTTCTGGGTAACGTAGTTCTTTAGACTGGCAAAACTGTGTAGGTTTAATGAATGAAAACTACAAAATGGCAGCGCATTAAAAACTTTTTTTTTTACAGTACTGTACGTCCATAAACCGTTATCCGCGAAAGTCGAACAGTGAAGTAGCGAGGGACTCCTGTATATAAATACAGTATAAACTCTAGTTTGAAAGCATCAACAAATATATCTCTGATTAATATTTTCTTTTTTAATAAACAACTACTGAAAAAAAAGTTTTTGATTACTTTTAACAAATATTGTTACAAGCGTTAACAATTTTCACAGGAGATGAAATACCTATTATAGATTAAATAAACTAAATACTGTATAGTCAATTTTACTGTAATCATAATCCATTTTAACCCAGTTATAATCCAAATTATTCTAATTCAGTCAATTTGTATATGGGAAAAGTTAACCAATTATAATCTAATTCATACAATGTTGTATTTATTAGCGGTTTTTATGCCGATTCTTTAAAAATGATCAATTTTTTAAAGGTTTCAATGAAAATAATACATCTGTAAGTGGAATTAAACAATATCCTACTTATTTATTTTACAATTTCTGGTCATTTTCATCCACTGAAGTTAGTTGTTTGTTTGTTTGTTTCTTAAGTAGAACTATAAAATATATGCTGTGATATAAATGTGTTTATCAAAATGACACTGCTTCAGATTGTTAGAAAATAATATTTTTGGGGGGAAACTGACTACAACAGAGTATGGAGAGGACTTCATGTGTGAATGTGTTCCCTGTAATCCATAGGTCTCACTTTGGACAGTTTTTATTATGTCTAAAAAAAAAAAAAATAAAATAAAATAAAAATAAAAAACACTGTCTCTATGGAAACATCTGAAATTTACCTTTTTTTTTATCACTGTAATTGCCTCTTACAGAACACACTTTATATTTAATGGATGACCAGTCTGTCTGAAGAGGGAAAACAGGTGAAAGAGGTGAACAAGTGAAAGGCAGAACCTTTTTAGTAACTCTGCAACCTCTGCAGAGAGGTTGTTGGTCGCATCTTGCTTGTAGAGTGATGGCTGTGACAAGCAAATGCACACTTGTGTCGAGGTGTGTGACAAAGTAATCCACTTACTGGTCAGTACTAGTTCCTTGACATCTCCCTGACTGATGGAAACCAGTTTTTGTTGTTTAATTTTCTCCCCTTTTCTCTCTGTCTAACTGTCTCGCACAATAACGTCTTATCTTTCTGGGATAGATCAGATTAGATTAATGTGTCAGTGTCTTGTATCTTGTACAGATTATTATTTTGCTGGTGCCGTGGCCATCAACAGGGGAGACAGCCTTGTCATTTACAAGCTTTTTGATTTGCAAAATGCTTATATTAAAGATAAAACAGGTATATTATTTAATTTTAGTTATCTTAGACTCACTTAAGGGTATAAAAAAATCACTGTAAAGCGTTTTAAATTTACAATGTGTGTCAAAAATATAAAAGTAGGTTGGCTATTGCAACGGCATGAAGACAGAATTAAAAAATTATAAAAGTAAAAATCAATATCAACACAATGTCTTTCTTAAGGGTATTGTTTCCTGAAATTAGAAATTGTAAGCAAAATTTGTGATCAGATGCCATCTACACATTCCTGTTGCCATTTGTCAAGGAGTGAAGAAGGGGGATCATGTCTGTTAGTCTGTGTGTGATAACTGAAAAATAACTGAGGAGCCAACTTCCATTTTGGTGTGTGGCTGCATATAGGCATAGGAAAGGATCCTTTCAGAAACTGGGTTGCCACATCAAAATCCAAGATGGCCTCCATCACATACACATTTAATGGTGTTTTGTTTTGTTTGTTTGTTTACAACCAGGAGCAGCTGATTAACATTTCAAAAGCTCAAATTCTACCTCAAGTACAGCCCCAAATCCCAATGAGTTGAAAAGGAGGTGCCGTGGGCCCAATCCTGTCTATTTGGTGGTGGTGCTCGAGTGCCTGACTGTTGAGATCCTGGAACTGGCAGGAAAGGTGACTTGTGAGAGCAGGAGGACCGGGGTCATCCCCCAACACCTGCAGCTGGCTGTTTGTAATGACAAGGAGCTCAAGAAGCTGCTGGGAGGAGTGACCATCGCTCAGAGAGGAGTTCTGCCCAACATTCAGGTGGTCCTGCTGCCTAAGAAGACTGAGAAGCCTGTCAAGACCAAGGAGACGGATCAGCATCTGATCTGCTGTAAGACAGACCACTACAAAAGATACTTCCTACCCATGGCCATCAGCATCTAGAACAACTCTTTAATGAAACCAGGATGATGAGTTACAACAACATTTAATTTCCCTTTGGGATTAATAAAGCATTTTTAATTGAACTGAACTGAATCAAATCTGCCATTGCACCTGGCGGTGGATAAATTTGCTCCCTCTGCTTGCCAGGATCTGTCATGTTGGACAGGCAAACACTAAATACATTTAAAAAATTAAATAAATAAAAAAATACATCTGTCCTGAAACACTGTGTAGCTCCGACCCACCTGAAAATCTTGCACCAAAAACATTGTTTACTTGCATTGCCTGTTCAGTTCCAGTCCAGAAATACATTCATCTTGCAAACTACAAACAGTCGCGCTTCATATCCTTCCTGGATGAGGAACATCAGCTTGTTTACTTATGAAAACAGCCAAAGTAACAGAATAAAGTTCAAAACTAAACTTTACTGACCACATTTCATTATCTGAACTATGACCAGCCTGAGACCAACTGTAGGTCAATCACGGGACTCGATCATGTGACTCGTGCTGCTGTTCCATTGTTTTTGTACTATTAGTGCTTAGCATATTTTTAGTTGACGTTTTTCTTAGTTCATATCTTATTACAGTTTATCTCTTACATTTTAATGTTGGATGTAACTGGGACCCTGTGTGCACAATTTCGTTCCACTACATGTACCACATGGGGTGAGTATGACAATAAACAACCTTGAATCCTTGAAACTTCTGTGGTTTTAAAAGTCATTGTTTACACTGAATGTGGACCAAAATTCATTAAATGCAACTGCATTTAATACATCTGGAAAACAAATGGAGTAAACTCTTTCACACTGTGCCACATAAAATATTTCAGGATGACAGTTTTAATGTTTGATTTTATACTTTGCAATGATCGTCTTTAACACCGCGTTAAAGTTAACACTGCGTGCTGAATTGGCAACGGCGATTTTACTGTGGAGTCCATCCGATGTGTTATGTGCACCCACATGCCACTCTCAAAAATCGTTTGTAGTGACTTGGAGTGATCATTTTCATGTTTCATCAGAAAATACAAACAGTTGATACTGTATTTAAATAAACAAAGGTTTCTTTTTAACATAGTTCTTAAAATTTGCAAAACAATGCCTAGAAAGAGACTACTTCTAAGAAAAAGACAGCTTCACACTGAAAAACTGAATTAGTGTGACGGTGCAGCGCAATGCACACAATGAAAAGATACCACTATTTGTTTTAAAGAAAAATCGTTGTTTAATTGTGTGCATGAGTTGTGTGTCTTAATAAGCTCCAAGGCACTTGCTGTTGTTTTGATGTTTAATTCTGCAATTCTATTAAAACCTAGTGCATTTGGCAGCATGCACCATGTCTCCTTTAATGCTTTTTTTATGTCAACACAAACACTGGCACTTTATTTGTTACTAATTAATATTATTGTACAAATTATGACATCACACAGAAGCTGACTGACTAATAATCCAATTTAAATGTTTGTTGACAAATTTCTTATTAGCAGCCGGGGAGCAACAGCTTCATCAAGCTAGAGCTCTCTGAAGAAGTAAATCTGTTGCTGTCACTTTGTGTGAATATTTCATACGAACAATCCAGATGAGAAAATACAAAAGCATCAAAATGTAGCTAAAGGGACCGCTTGAATGTCATTGCTAAGGGTGAGCCAAACAGAAGAAAGCTTATTAAGTACATGAAATAATTAATATTTAATGGGCGATTTTAGATTTTTATCAGTTTACGCTTCATTAAAATTTGAACCACACAATGTGAAAAACGTTGTGAAAGATTTTCTGCCTGCTGGAGTGTTTCACTCTGTCGTTTATGCTGGTACATAATTGGTTAAAACTCTTAAGTCTAGAAATAAACTTCCTGTGGCCTGCTTTAAGTGTGGCTATATGGTAGTTTATTAATGTCAGAAGTATTTTGTCTTTAGGAGTATTTAAACTATTTAATGCAGCAGTGTATAGTGTTAGTGTGGCTTCTATGTCATTCAGGACTTGGCAAATCTAAAGTGTGAAACTAAAAAGAAAAGTCCAGTAACTTCATTTTTAACTATTTAGATCTAAAACTGGATATTATTTACAGTGGTGCTTGAAAGTTTGTGACCACTTTAGAATTTTCTATAGTTCTGCATAAATACGGCTTAAAACGTCAAATTTGTACACAAGTCCTAAAAGTAGATCAAGAGAACCCAGTTCAACAAATGACACAAAAAATATTATACTTGGTCATTTATTGATTGAAAGAAATGATCCAGTATTACAGGGATACTCATTGTGTGGCTCCCGAGCCACATGCCACATATTTGATCATATTTTATCTACGATGTTGTATTCTTGTGAAGCACTTTGGTCAGCTGTGGTTATTTTTAAATGTGCTGTATGAATAAACTTGAACTGAATTGAATTGAACATGCGGATCGTCAAGCTTTGTTGGCGGCTCTCGTGACAGGTTACAACAATATGCCAGCGCAGCCAATACATTTTTAAAACATGCTGGCTCATTGCACAATAATTGTGCATGTTGGCTCAGGATTCTTTGAGGCGGTTTTATGAATAATGTGCTAATCTACTTGTTGAGGAGGAAGCAGGTCCGACTGGCTGGTAGAGGTAAAAAAAAAAAAAAAAAAAAAAAAAAGTCCGGTTAAGCTTCAGATAGATAAGCTGATCAAAACCGGCTGCGTGCGTCCGCTGACCCGCCGGTCAAAAGACGTAAAAAAAAAAGTCTGTTAATCTCGAATGGATCAGCTACTCTCTGCACCTGCTCTCATCTGCGGTGAAGGAAGTAGGAGCATCTCATAGGGCCGGTTTTAGACATGGTTACATGAGGGGGCAGGCAGAAATGTGAAGGGGGCATCTTCATCCATACGCATATTACAGCATACTCATTGTTGAGCATGGACTTTGGTATTCATTGTTATTGTTGACGTGTTTTATTCGTGGGGTTGGGGTAATAGCTAAAAGCGGAAATTTTTACACCTGTGAGTCAACATTTTCAACCATGAACGCCATCAAGCAAAAACAGAGAAACCAACTGACTCACGTCCATCTTGAATGCCTCACTGTAGTTGCAACAACAAATTACAAATGCAACATGAAGAAAGTCCAGGACAGAGCTTCTGCTCATCTCAGCACTAAGGTACTTTTTGTTTAAACAGATAATGTGCTGGCTGTGCTGTTTTTTATTCATAGGTGGGTTGTTCATTTAATTATTTTATTTAAGTGACTTAGGATGATATTGCGGCTCTCCCCTTGACTTTGATCTGTTCATATAGCTCGTTAAAAAAAAAATTGTGAAGATCACTGCAGTATTACATGTTTGGGAGTGGCTGAAGTATGTGAACCTCTAGGATTAGCAGCTAATTCGAAGGTGAAATCAGAGTCAGGTGTTTTCAATCAGGTGCGAGTGGGCACCCTGTCTGATTTAAAGAACAGGGATTTTTTTTTTTTAAACGTTGCCATTTTGTGTAGGATTCTTAGTTTCTCTGCCATGACCATTTTCCCCCACAGCTGACAGTCATTCAATGTCCTACCACCACTCCAGCACTACTTAAACCTCTGCCAGACCTTCATCCGACACTGGAGCATTATATTGTCTGTGGTAATTAAAACTTAATCCTTGATAATCTTGGCTAATCTTTTGGTATTTTTTCTTGTGTGTCCAACCTCTGCTCCTCCATGCCTCCTGGACTTCCTCCTTGCTCCTCGTGACCTCACTCAAACATCAACCTAAACACCAAGACTCAACTTGAACCCAACGCTAGACTTCACAAACCAGTCACCCTCTACGGCATTACTCACCTCTCTGGAGTCCACCTCCTTTACCCTCGGCAAAACAAGGACCTCGTACCATCCCTCTCTTCAAACGCAACCTGCAAACAAATAATCGTAGTAACAGCTTCAACAAACATCCTACTCATCCTGTTCCCTGCTTCCTTCCACAGACAAACTAGCCTTTCCAGCACTGTAAATAAAAACACTTGTTTTTTATACTTGAGCCTGTGTTTCTTCAGTCTGCCAACTTGTGGTCATTACATATAAAATCATGTTAATTTGATTGTTGTTCTAGTCTAACATTGTGACTATTGGTTCATGGTGTTACATGTTCATGACATTTAGTTATTATCAATTATAAGTTGATTCTAATTTAATAAATTCTATTAGGTAATTTGATGAGACTATATACTTTTTGTATTACAATAAGCAAATTAATGTTTGAATTGATTGTTTAATAAGGAGCAGATATGATAAGCTTCTGCTTCCTTTCATTTTATGTTTTGTTTTTATTTCTTTCTTCTGTCTATAAAATTGTCATTGTTTTTATATGAAATGTATAAATTATACAGTAAATAAATAAATAAATAAATCACAGCGTTTCCTGTTTCCTGAGGATGGACAGATGTTTCACGTTCACGTGTTGTTTGAACGTGGCTGTAGATACAGATGATATTTCAACCTGTTTTTCAGACCTGACAGCCACATTTTGCATGAAAGACGTACAATATTTTGGTCATGATCACTATTTCTATTTTCATTAAAAAAAACTATTCATGACAAAATGACACTTTCTGAAATGCTAGTTTTACAAAAGGCCATTTTGAAGGAAAAAAAAAAAAAAAAGGTCCACAATGTTAGATCTCACTCTTATTTCTTTGTGTGATAGATGAAGTTCAAAGAACTGTGCCAGCTGGCTATGATGCATATTTTTTTACCAAACAACGGGTAGATGATGAGATTAAGTTGTGCAGAATACTGATATGGTTTAAGGGAAAAAAAAAACACATTTGAATATGTGAAATACTGTTTATAAATATATGTACAACAAAAATGCCTGCCCCATATGTTCACAATGAAAACAGCTTCCTTTTTATAGATCATTTAGCTACGTTTAAAAGTAGAATGATTCAAAGCAAAGAGGCCATGCAGGGCAGTCTTTTGCAGAGCTGTATCTTTTTAAAACAAGTCACTTCGATGTTCATACACATATTGATATGTTTGACAGGCTTTATGGTGCTCACATCTGGATCTCTCAAATCCTTGGATTGAATCATCACGCCACAAGTTGCAGATACTGAATCCGTCAGACACTTTTCAGTTTGATCATCAGGGCCCTGCTGCTGTTATGATAATAAACTACATCAAAGTCTTCAGTGAGGAAAAGGGGGGGGGGGGGGAGGGATGGGGTGCATAGACGGATGCACAAGATGAATTCCAAAGATCTGAGTTCATTCACACTCTCCTTTCCTCTCCGCATCATTGCCTTCACACCACACACCTACACATTTTTCCGCACTGCAGCCTTTTGACTTGTTGTAATCCCATGCACACAAACGCACGCACGTTTTTGGAGATGAAATAACACCCACATCAACGGCCTGACAAAGGAAGTATGCGTCTGAGATATAAAAACATGATGTAACGTATGCCACCTTCTAACGCCCCTCCGTGTAAAGTCAGTTATGGCATAAACATAAAGAGCTTGCATACCTGCTGCATGAAATCAAGTCACTCTGTTTGGAAAAACATAGAAGACAAACAAGAAAAACTGGCATTATGAGACTGACAGACTGAAAATGGCCTGTGGGAATTTTCACAGCCCGAAGGATGATGATGGGCGACAGCATAGCGGGAGCTCGTCTTTAAAAGATTTATGCAACGGGAAAAAAAATATTTACCCCAAAACAACGGCAACACCAAGATCTTCACAATGCACTGTGATGTGACATATGTGACAAATCATTTGGTTTGAATATGAATTGAATAAACTAAATAAGATGCAGGAGGAAAAGAGGTCACGCCGATAACAAAAACAAAAAAGAGATAAAGTTATGTGTAAATCAGACAACCTAACTTTTTGATTCATTCATTCAACCTTTATTTATACAGATTAATCACATTGAGCCTCGGAGACTCGTTCACAAGTGAGACCTGTTTTAGACAGAAAAACAGACAAAAGTAAGGAAAAGAGAAAACAAAAAGGGGGAACTTAAAAAAAAAAAAATCGTATCTCACACTATGTCCTGGCTGGGGCACAGTACGAGAGTTGGAAAAAAAGACCTTGCACATAAATAGACGTAATGATGTGATGGACCGAGCAGTAAAAGGACAGTCAGGCACAGGTTAAGTCCAAAAATATATATTTTTTTAATTAACCCAAAAAAACAACTTGGGTAAATCATAACAGATAATAAATTTGGGCCCATAAAAGAGGTCAACACAACTGAACTCTACTCAAACAGACCTGAACAATGAGACAAAGGAAAAACGTATAAACTGGCTGATCAGCCCACAAAGACACAAAAGGGTAAAACACACAAACACCTAACTGAAACTATCATAAGGAAATCCACCCCCTCCCCCCAATGATCCTAAGTTGTGGTATGACCCAATCTGCAAGTCTCCAGAGCTTCAGAGCGTGACGTCACTGGTCCGCGGCGCAGTGGCTGATGGGATAGAACTGGGTCAGATCCGCCATATTTGCTGGCCACTAAAATAAGCTTTTTTGCTCTTTTTTTATTTTTTATTTTATTTTTTATTTTTTTTAAGAATCTAAGTAGGTTTTGCAATGGTCCGAACTTGCTGTGTTATTGGATGTAATGTCCGATCACACGACCGGAAAGGTAAAACGATAGAAAACGGACTTTCTGAAAGAAATGTACTGTATGTTAATAATTTATGTAAAATTAAAGAGCCAAGAACAATGTACATTCAACGTACTGTATTTACAATCCAGGGCTTTAAAAATGTCCAAATCGTCTACCCAGCTGTTCATAGATTGGACCAGCTCTCCCAATGACTTGTAATTCTTAAAATTATTTGCATTGTAAGCACTGACACAGACCAGGTCTGCTGAAATGACTGGGAATGTCAGGGGAGGCAAATATTACTCCGGGTCTCTGCTCCATTTATTTATTTATTTATTTCAAACGGGCGATTTTTTTTTTTTTTTTTTTTGTCATCTGGGAGAAGTTTATTACAATATACCCTGATGCATGCTCAATAATCCAGGTAGAAAAATCTAAAAAAGCTAAGTCTGGTCCTCTGGACATTCAA
>JARVLU010000324.1:12173440-12184517 GCA_031762415.1 Simpsonichthys santanae
ACGAACCGTTCTTAAGTCCGGAACCCGTTCGTAAGTCGAGGACTACCTGTAGTTCAAAACACCAAAGAAGTCCAAAAAGTCCAAAGAACACCAAAACACAGAAGAAGTCCGTTGGATGACGGACAAAAATCCTCAGCACAAAAAAGAAACAGTCCTTACAGTTTTTGTCCATCATTAATAAATATCCATTAGTGACACAAGAAGTTTCTGTGTTCAGAGCAAATGTTTCATCATTGATTAATCTTGCTCTGGGATATCATCTAAAAATTGGGTTTAACAGGTGAACCCAACTTATTGTTTTTAATTATTACCTATCATTTACCATTAAGGCTCATAAAGAAAACATGTATTAGTAAAGTCCTATTTTGGGATATTATGTGAGGTATATTACATGCTTGTGTAATCTTATTCAATTGTATTTTATGTTTTGTTTATATTTTCTTATTTTAAGTCAATCTATTTAATAACCGAGGTGAAAAGACTGCACTTTAGATTGTGGCCTTGTATCAAAGAAAGACAAAAGCAACCTTCTAAACATCTCCATCCTGCGTCGCTCTGGCCTTTTAACAGCTGCAAGGCTCAACAACTGATCAGAAGTGCCCATCATTACAGTACAGCCTCCCTGTGCGCGCACGGAGGTGGGGGGAGTGGAGGATGTGGTGATGAGCCTGTGCAGATGGTAGATTGAGCAGACTTTGATTGTGAATTTGAATTTTCTTTTCTCTTTTAAATCTGAATATAAAGTTTTCACTTGTTCATGAGCACAGGCACAACTAAAACTCTGGAATTCACTAGACCTAAATGAGTGGCTCTATGTACCACATGGCTTGGGACATGATAATAAACATTAGGAAGGTTCTAATATTTTATTTCTATAAATTGGATTCAATTTGCAATATATAATAGGCCTTTTCCTCTCAAATATTGTTCATAACTTTTTGTTAATCTATGTTACTGAGCATTTATTTTTAGCTGTGCCATATTAAGATGCATGATTATTGCCTTAGGCTGACCACAATAAAAGACCAATCTAAAACGTACAGTATGATCACACAGCTCAATGCCACAGATGTTGCAAGTTTTGAGGGAGCATGAAATGGGCAACAAAAGTGTTGCATTTATATTTTTGTTTAGTATGCATCCATTTTCCTATACAGAGTTTTGAGTAAAAAGCTGTGTTGTGCCTTTTTAGGTTTGGGGGGGTTTCTTTTTTGTGTGTGCTAAAAATGGTTATCAATGCAACAAAGAGTGTAAAGTCTGAGTCACCACAAAAGGCTTATCAGGAATATATAATAAAAAAGCTTTCATGTCTGTCACAGCAGACAAAAGCTTTACAACTGATTAGTAGTAGCATGTGATTGGTAGTTTAGCAATTAAGTGCTGCAGTCTTGTATTCTTGAGGCTGCAGGTCAAACCCAGGTTGTGCCAGGAAGGGCATCTTCCCTGAAACCGTTGCCAAATGTTTCACTGTACAACCCTGGAGTATTCAAAAGAAAAACAACTGTAACATAAAAGTCTTTCCGCTTTTCATAGCATCCCAGAAATCTGTTATCTGACTTAAAGGCCTAGCATTGCATGAAGAAATGCATGTCACACTTTGTGGCTGAAAGCTGATCTAAGATCCACTTGTGTTGAATAAATATATAATTAAAAGAATCATAACCATTTTGGTCAAATCTTGACACCACTGACAAATGAACAGATGAAGGCAAAAAGAAATACTGCCCACATTTTGGCAGCAGATAATAAAAATGATGGCATATCAGTGTGTAATTTGGAACTCAACTTTATAATTAAACTTCATTTGTTGAAGTTGTGTTGAAATCTTTCCTTTTTTTTTTTGTTATTAATGGCTATGGTATGATATGATTTTGAAAGAAAATGTTTGCATATGTGACTGATACATGTAAAATTCTGAATTATTAATTGCTTTAAACTTTAAAAATGACTTAAATAACTCATATTAATGTAAAATTCATGACAAAAAATGCAATATCGGCTTACAAGGACGCACGTTATTTTTGAAGCAAAAACTGTCATGCAAGTTATTTTAAGAGCAAATACATTAACAGAAAAAAAAGCAGGAAAAAAAACAGGCAAATTAAAATCTGTGTTTACAACAAAGTCCAATTATTTCCACCCTGAAATCCCCCTAATGCATAAACAGAAGAAGCAATAGTCGAAAATATCCGCCTATTATAAAAAGTGGAGAAGTGCCAACAAATTCAAAGTTTCATGTTATCCCAAACAAACAGCATGCAAACAAGACCACTCCGCTCGGTGATAAAGCACAAAAACTGCAAACGCTTCTAGCCTCAGGCTAAACAACAGCTGAACGCCCCACCAACAAAATCATCCACACAGATGATGCATCCGAGCAGAGGACACACTGAAAACCAGAGCTGCACAGAGGAAGGACGAGGACGAGGCAAAAAGAATATCATGGAGACAATGATACGATGAGCGAGAGCAAGGAGGAGTGTGTGGGTTCACGTTATGCAAAACCCAGGTGGCGCTTGTTGTCTTGGAAAGAAGTATCACCAGGGGGACCGACTGATCCAGCTCAGCAGGCCTGCACACTTTGGCGTTTCTCTTTTTTTTTTAGTTTTTGTCTCCAAAAACAGTCAGATTAACACAAAAAGAAGCAAAAAAAGACAAGAAGTTACAAAAAATATGAGACTACACACAATGGATGGTAAATAAGGGAAGGCAGGAATGACAGTTTCAGATGAGAAGTAAAGAGGAATGAAAAGCAAACGCTTCACTTTTGGCTTCTTGGATGAGAAGACAGACATTTTAAGTTGCAACTGTTGCCGTGGTCTTCTAGTTGCCTGTGTGTGTGCACCGGTTCATCCTGAGCATAATTA
Source organism: Simpsonichthys santanae (assembly GCA_031762415.1). NCBI lineage: Eukaryota > Metazoa > Chordata > Actinopteri > Cyprinodontiformes > Rivulidae > Simpsonichthys > Simpsonichthys santanae. The sequence continues at coordinate 12,176,308 of JARVLU010000324.1, forward strand.
TCAGAAGAACTCTTTTAAATGCATCTGCATTTATCACCCACATACACACACCCACACACAAAGCACACCTCCCACAGGGGCTGTTGTCGATAGCAGCTTGTACTCTACATGTAACGCCTCTGTGGGGATAGTTGCGTTCGTGCTGAAACAGCAGGAAATACCATCCACGGAGATGTTTTATGGTGCCCGTCTGGCTGCCGACTGAGGAAGGGCTTCACTGGTCCATATCTTGACCTACACCACTGCTTTGGAAATCCCAACTCTGACCTCACATCAGCACTTAAAACTGATGTCACCCTGCTGAGCAATTGTAGGGATGGAAGAAACAGAGAATGACAGGTTTGGGGCAACATTGCCCCCTATAGGCTCAAACGCGGGAGTGGAGCTTAGAGATGATGTGAAGTGAGTGTAATGTGAACAGAGTTATAGTTAACGTCCTTAATTTGTTAAGTATTGCTAAAAAAATAAATAAATTAATAAGTATAAAAGTCCAAAAACAACTGAATAAACGTACCCAAATTAAAATAAATGCTGCTCTTGAACCCTTTGGAGTCAAATCAAAAGCTTGATCTCCCTGTGAAGGTAACATGCTGAATTGTCATAAATATTGCAACTGTGACTATCGATAGATAGTATGTAGTTATTGATGCTGAAACAACAAAACTTGTATATATTTTTTTTTCCTCATCTGAAATTTGTTAATAATTTATTCATGTTTACGCATATGGAGGGATGGACTGAAGGCTCATATGAGCCTGCAGGATTTAGTCTTACCTATTAACAGTTAAATTGGGCAACCATAACATTTGGACATATGATGATATGTTCATTCACACTTCAAAGTGTAGAGATGGTATCCAACATGTCCACACAGTTGGACACAACATCATAAAGCTGTATGTCTTGAATGCTTCAACATAGTCATCAGTGATGGTTCTAATGAAAGGTAAGACCAACTACAGTATAGGAGTCATATTCTACATCCAGAGTCAGTCAGCATGATTAAAATAAAGAAATTATATGTAATAAGTAAATTAAGTAAACAGTGAGAAGTTTAGTTATCCAGGAGATAGTCGGAGTAGAGCTTCTGCTCCTTCACACCGTGAGGAGCCAGTTGAGGTGGTTCGGGCATAGTAAGGATGCCCTTTGGACGCCTCCCTAGGGAGGTGCTCCAAGAATGACCAACTGGGAGGACACTCCAGGGAAGACCCAGGACACTCAGGAGAGACTATTCTTGGCTGTCCTGAGAACACCTTGGAGTCCCCACAGAGCTGGAAGAGGTGGCTGTGGAAAGAGATGTCTGGGCTTTCCTGCTTAAGCTGCTGCCCCCGTGTCCCATCTTCAGAACAAATGGAAGATAATTGCCAGTAATTAAGTAATTGATTGATTAATTGATGGATTGAGTGACTGATTGATTGATATGGATGGATGGATGGATGGATGGATGGATGGATGGATGGATGGAACCTTTCAATTTGCTGTGAGAGTGCAAATCAAAAATCAGCATATGGCATGATGAGGGGTTTCATTGTTTAATGAGCAATTTGCACATCGCTGAAGATATTATTGATACTGAAAGATGCTCATTAATAATAATCAATAATTAAGTTAATAACGTTACTGACGTATAGCTCAAGAGGTCTTGCTTAATTCAGCAAGACAATCCCAAACATTGTTCGACATGCACCGCCAGAGTAAAGCTTAGTGGTAAAAATGTCCTGGAGCTAAACAATTAACAAAAATAACTTTGTTATAAAAGCAGTTTTTCCTGATTAAAAACAAAAAACTACTGAATTATGATTGAGAGTCACAACTGCCTGGTTTGGGTCTAAAACGTTTGGTGGTTAGAGAGCGAGACCAGCAATATTATGTTTAACTGTCTGGATAAAGTAAAATAAAATAAAAAAAAAGCTTTTAAACTCTATGAGAAGATGTTATTTGCTAAGCTAACAGACTTCTAATTTACCAAGTCATTTGAGAGGCACTGATGCCTAAGCAGCACTATTAGCATCATGGTCATTTCTCAGCAAGGGAAAGTTGTTACCCCAGAGCTCGAATGTGGTTCTGCTTGAGGCAGACGCTGCTCTCCAACAGTTCCCAGTAGGCATCGAGCACAAGCTGCACCAGTAGCTGTTTATTCATTTGGGGCTGACTGGGAAACAAAAGAGCCTAATCCAGACATTTTATTTTGCACATTAGTACTATGAAGATAATGTAGATTTTACATTACTACTTTTGTAAAGGAAACTGTCATCTTACTTTTATGATAAAGGTTAGCTAGGCACAGAAACCAGCAGGGTCAATAAATAAATCTGACGTACAGCTACACGAAGTTATCAGTGTTTTTTTTTAATCCAAATAAAAATCCTATACTGTACCGTACTTATAAAATTATTTGCCAATTTATTTGACAAATGATGTGCACTACAGGCATGTTGCACTTTTGTGTTCAATGGCATCTGTTGCTGCATTAGACGTGCAACACTGTAATCTGCATTCCTTCTTCATTTATTTTTCTTATAGTGATTTCTAAAGGGAGGTGGAAGAAATGCTTCTCGGACCATCTCAGTCCCACTGACACATCTTCCATGGAGGAAGCGGAATCGGGGGACTTCGGGGTTGGTCTGTCCACAACCGTGGCTGAGGTCGCCGAGGTAGTTAAAAAGCTACATGGCGGTATAGGGCTCCGGGGATGGATGAGAATTCTTCTGATTGCCTTAAGGCTCTGGATGTTGTGGGGCTGTCTTGGTTGACACGCCTTTGCAACATTGTGTGGACATCGGGGGCACTGGATTGGCAGACTGGGTGGTGGTTCCCCAGTGGTTCTGGCCATGCTCTTCCCTGCCACAACCTTACAGTCCCCAAGTGTCATCTGGTCACCTCTTCTACACAGAATGTACTCGACTTGCGTACTCCTGCCTCCACGCTTATGGGTCACTCTGTGTTCTTCCCTCTTTTAGAAATAAGTGGGTTTTTTTTCTCCTTTCAAAAATAGGAAAAAAAAAAAGAAAAGAAGAAATAAGTGTTGACTACAATCACTTCCATCTTCTTGGCAAAATCCACCGCCATCTTTTTTCCTGGTGCCTTTCCACCAAAGGTGTCCATGACTTCCTCATCACCTCGGCTTCTTTCACCAACATGTCCATTCAGGTCTGCTCCGGTCACCACTCTCTCCTCCCTGGAAATAATCTAATTTTGGATTCTTCCAGAATTTGTCTTTCTCCTATACCTCACATCCACCTTGTGCAGCATAATCACTGATGACATTTTTGCCTTCAGACACATCTGACACTCAGTATTCCCAACATATTCCTCCTTCAGGACCACCCCTAGTCCTTTTATGGTGAAATAGCTTAAACCCTGTCCCAATGCTATGAGCTTTGCTTCCCTTCCACTTGGCCGTGGGCAGCTGTGGCTGAGCAGTCGCATCCCTGCGCAAGACACTGAACCCCTCGTTGCCTCTGATGTGTGTCTCATTGCTGTACGAATGTGATAAAGCTCTGATTATTCTTTGTACTGTATAGATACAATAGATTGCTGTATGAATGGGTAAATGAGGCACACATTGTAGTGTAAAGCACTCTTAGTATCTTCATAAGGTAAAAAAGGTGCTCTATGTGTAGTCCATTTACCATTCTTGTGCACTTAATACACCTTCCTTCTCTGCATCATTTCAGTCAGCTCTCTACCTTCACCTGCCATTGTTTCTGAAATTAGATTTACTACCCACAGTCCTATACGCTTAACATTCGTCTTCTTTCTCTGTCTCCTGGACGTTTCACTCCTCCTGGTCTTTGACTAACAGTAGCACAGTTTATTGAAAACACAGTTCCATAGTCACAGCCCTGACACCTTCACTATGTCAGACCAACTTTTCTCTTTTTTTGTGCTTTAAGAAAGTTTTAACTATAGTTTGTTTCAATGTTTCATTCAGTTTTGTTAAGTGTGCCACACATTTTACTCTATTTCTTCATTGTTGTGATCCTGTTCTCTCTTAATTCCAACGTCAGCTCCATATCAGACCTCTCCACTTTCTCTTTATGGCATAAATTGTACTTCCTCTAACAAATTTACCTTTTGTCTCCACTTTTGATTTACTGGCCCTTGTCAGCCCTCTTGAAAATACTTCAAATAAACCAAAAATCAACTTTAAATAATGTCAAAATATGCACTTAAGAACTGAAGTACACTGAAAACATGCACGTTGGTGAGATTAGCTCACTGAAATGGAGACTGTGTTCTGCTGAATACGACCAGATTTTATTATTCACATCTTTCTCTGTTTTTGTCTCCACACCAATTTTCTGCCATTTCCTTATTTCATTTGAGACAGCTGCCAGGTGGGAGACCACATCTGCAAGAGTTACCAAATTACATATTTGCCCTTTGAGGATCCATCTGCTTTTGTGAATAAGTAACATTTTCATATGTGCTCTGTCTGGTTGGCATTTCGGGTTCAGGGAACCAGAGCAATCAAAGACTGGATTAATAAAATGGTTGGATGCCTCTGGGTGAATAAAGTAATACATATTCAAAAGAATAGCTGGAATACAGAAATAGGCTTCAGCATCTGCAAACTATATTTTGTAATTGAAGCTACGATGTGATCTGCATGCTGGTTAACAGGACAATGGGTTCAGTGTACATGAAAATTATCTTACAACCGCAATTACACTTTGTAAGCAAATCAAACGGCTTACTGGGATTTATTCATGATTAGAATAGAGATTATTTGCATTTCTTGTAACAGTAACATTATAATAAGTATCACTCGTCAATTTTTTAGACGTGATTTGTACTTTGTTTTGTGCTCGTTACACTTTAAGGGACATAAAATTTAGAGAAGACTATCTTTTATTCCCATTTGACAGGAAAAGAACTCATGTATCTGGCTGGTGACACATGTCATCATAAATGAATTTAAAGTGAACTCAAATTATAATTTAGTCTATTTCTCTATTGAAAAATTGCCTTCATGAAATGTTGTCCTATTGCCTTTTTTTAGCATCAGACAAAAGCTGTTTTACAAAGACACATAACTGTAGGCTGGTGATGGTATTTTTTGATTGAATCATAAAAGTAAAAGTTTCAGTTTCTTTTGTGTGACTGAGATTTGCTGTCATTGGCTGACAAAGCTAAATCAACACAAGCTGAGCTTCAAGTAATGAATTATAGTCCCATGCCAGCATTTTTTTTTTCATAATTATGATTTATTTTAGGTTAGCTGAAGCAATAGTTGATATGTTTTCAATTTGGCTCTATAGAAAGGTTATGAACAGTTCAATGATGGTCAGTCAACCCTCTGGATAGAGGGTGATACATCTTTGCACAAAAAAGAAACTGTCCAGATGACCTGACCGACCATTATTGAATTTTGTACCTGGATGATTGAGCATGAACTTTGATGTCTTGAACCACTTTGGCTGTGGCTGCCTGCCTGGGAGGAGTCGATGGGGGACTGGACAGTCCCCAGAATCCATCTTATCACCGGCAAACTGGTTGGTCTGCCAAAGGAGTGTACTGCTTAGTAGGGAAACGGTTTACTTGGAACTCCTCAGACGGATGAAGCCCTGCGGATAGAGGGTGAAACATCTTTCCACAAAAAAGAAACTGTCCAGATGACCTGACCATTATTTGATTTGGTGCCTGGATTATTGAGCATAAACTTCACATTTCAGGTATTTTAAATAGCTCTTTGCATAACAGGTGTGAACATAACTGCACAAAATTTGTTTGATGAAACAAAGTTTAATTTACATTGAATTAAATGGTCAATGGACTGTATTTATACAGCACCTTTCTATCTTATCAAGACACTCAAAGCACTTTACGATCTGTGCCTCATTTATTCATTCAAACAGCACTCTCTATACAAACACTAATCTGTGCTTTATCACATTCATACACTGATGGGACACATATCGGAGTCAATGAGGGGTTCAGTGTCTTGCCCAGGAACACTTTGGCATGTGACTGCTGGTGGAATTGAACCCACAGCTCTTGCGCTGGAGGACGACTGCTCTAACCACTCAGCCACAGTCACCCCAATCAATAAGATAACAGCTAGTCAGAGCAAAACCAAAATCAAAGTGAAACGTTTTCAACTCTATTCTCAATTTTTACCCACTCTTCCTTTATGGGTCATGGGGAGCTGGTGTGTATTTCCAGCAGTACATGTGTGATAGTACACCATGTACACCCTGTACATCTTACAAGTCAATACAGGAACACTTGGTGGCAAAAAAGACAAACATTAAGTTTCTATCTTACATCTAGGGACAATTTATAGTTACCAATTAACTTAGCATACGTTTTTGGTCAGTGAGTATGGAAATATAGAAACTCCACCCAGAAAGGCCTCGGGCTTGAAGGCGGACATATGTCTTTCTCGCTGTGAAGCAGCTGCTCTAACCACTGCTCCACAATGCTGCCAATTGCATAGCTATTTTAATGGATTTTTCCAGATTACAAGTACAAACAGCAGCGTTAGCTATAGCTCCATCAGCTAGATAACATGGCAACAATAATTACCAGCAGGAATTTCATCGTATGTTTGCCGATATCGCCATGAAATGGCTTATCAGAGATGTAAGGGTTTATAAAACAGAGTTTGGATAAACAGCTATGGACGTTTGGAGATTTAAGTTGTTTAACGGTTAAATAAAGGTTAATAAATTAATGATGTATCGGTCCACATTGGTCTTGCTCAGTTTAGCTTTTAGCTCATCAGTCCAGTCAGAACAAAACCGTTTCTTCAAATTGAAGCCTTTCAAAGTGCTACCTATAACCATTAAAATCATTGTTTAAAACCGTACATCAAAGCTTCTCCTATCTAATTTGATTTCTAGGTGTAAATAATTTTCTAAGCTAATTTCCATTGGTCCATTTGTTGCAATATATGCAAAAAAGAAAACCTCAGTTATTGTCAATGTATTTTAGGAGCTTTCAAATGTAGTAGACACTTGGTATGTCTGGCGCTTCGTCCTCTGCTTCATCTCTCTTATCATCTGACACACAGCCAGAGCGTAACAGCAACACACCGTGGTCCAGTCCTCACACACACTCCCCTGTGGATCAGCATGCAGGATAGCAAGGAGCAAACACAAATGCAGTCAAAGCAACGTAACAGAGGCAGACTCATGAACAAATAGTCACATTTAAATTTCCTTATAAGAAACATTTGGATGACTCACCCGTATCTTGTATCGTTCCCTGATCCCAACCCGCATGGCAAAAGTGGATCCTGGTAGGAGAGGCATGCACAAACACTCCCCGTACTGGTGAGCCAAACTCAGGTCCAAACAACACGGCACCAGTGCCCCAAGGATACCTGCAAGCTCAGGCGCAAAAAGGAGAAGTTTGAGAGTGAATCATCTGTCCACAAACATCTAAAAAAAATAATAGATGCAAGATTTGTTGGCTTTTATTGGATTTATTTCTAAGAAAAAATGAAAACCTTTATTTTCCTAAAAATTGTTTATTTTGGTATTTTTGTAAAAAAGTATATAGCTATATATATTTGGACTTCATGTAGCTCTCTTCCAGGCCAATCAGGGGAGACAGGCTTCTTTCAAGATTCTGAACTAAATGAATGAGAATGAAAAAGTATCAAATGTAGTTTTCATGCAACACAACAAAGAAAAACTGTTTCTTTAAGCACATAAATGTGTTGCTGTTTTTAAGATCAAGATCCAAGATCCATCAAGAGATGTAACAGAAATCAATGCATTGTGTATAAATAACTGAAATAAAAAGAACAGAACTAAAGAAATGATTTAACTATTAAAGGCCTATTAAAGTTTCACAGTGCAGAGCTGCACTTATAATCAGTCTAGTGGTTTTATAGGTGTATAAACATGTATATTTATGTGGTGGAGAGGTACATGAAACTGCACCTGTCTCTGCAACCTAGCTGTTCTCAATAAACCATTAAGCTGAGAAGCAAAAAATAAAAATAAAAAAAAAGTGTTACTCTATTGAATTTCTGATGAATCCCCAGCTGCATTCACTTGTTTCAATAGATGGAGTTCGGGCTGGCAGGGAAATGGCCTTAATAAGCTTTATTTAAATATTTTTTCGCTGCGGCCGGCCACGTGCAATATTTAAATAAAGCTTATTTGAACATTTATAAAGGTAATGTTCAGCTCAGACTCACTTCTGCTTATAATATCAGCCAACAAAAATATTTTGTAGGTGTTTATTTTGCTCAA
>JARVLU010000324.1:12195619-12207042 GCA_031762415.1 Simpsonichthys santanae
AGATGTTGGCACCTCCACATCATTGCATTCAGTTTTTATTCACAATTTGTTTAGTGTCCCAACTTTTTTGGAATCTGATTTGTACTTGAATGTAGCACACTCCAGCTTCATATACAAATAAAGAGCTGTAGTGCTGGTTGTGCTTATACTTCTTTTACAACTATGACAGACTAACAATCAGATATAGAGTCATGGTGGTTTCAGATTTCTTCTACTTCCTTGTTATTAAACACACAAGTTTTCAGCCTTTTAGCCACAGTGTGCACGTTCTTGCACACTTTTTTTAAAAGCTTTTCAGGAGTCTAACTGTAATCTCCACTAAAACTTCTACAGGTTATCAGAACTCAGGGCTGTTCTTATCTCAAACTTTTGACTGTATAGTCTCTGCAATAATGCTTATTTGCTCATATTTCTGAAAAACTTCCCCACTTTTTTAAATGTTTTTTCTTGTCCTCAACAACTATTTTTGTTATTTGATATTAAGCATTAATCCATAATTTACTGATTCCTTTGTCAAGTTTGCTAACGTAGAAACACAAACGTGGAGGTTCAAAATAAAAATCTAAGGCGCAACTGTAAAATTAATGGTAATTGTCTAACTTGCTTTATTCATACTTGATTGATTATGTCTTGTTTGAAAGTAATGTGATGTTTGATGATTGTGTTGCCAATTTTATCCATTAAAAATCACTTTGACCTTTTCTAAACTTCCACAAAAGCAGCGTGCAGGTAAAGTGATCTGGCCTTAGGGTGATGATTAGGACCCATTTAATTTCTATTGCAGCTTGGGTTTCCACTTCTAAGCTGAACAAGCAACTACAAGCTAATTACAGCTAGGATTAAAGGCAGGAGATGACTGACAACAGTTGGAATTCCAAACAGGTAATTTTGTGAATGAGTCATTTCAAATTTTGATTTTAATTAACAACAATACGTTTTTCTCTTAGTAATATTTCAGTTAAAATGGATGGCTGACAACAAACAATTAAAACCCACAGAGGGAATGACGAGTCACTTCCAGGAAAGATTTGAACACAACATGTGTCTTACTTAGCTAAGCCACCAGGAGGTATGATTAAACATTTTGCTCCAAAAATACAAAATGTGCACAGCTTTGAACCGACTCAGTGGCTCACAAACGATTAAGATCTAAGCAGAGTAAATATTTGTGGATTAAAGCATTAATAACAAACCTGTTTGAGTTTGTTTTATGAGCCTGTTGATTTTAGCTAGCCGTCGAATGATGCCGTCTGCGTTGTCGCCCTGTCGGATGCTGATCTTTGTAGAAAACAGGGCGTTGCACGGTTGAGGATTGATCAGGGTCACACACACTCCAGGCTGGGGAGACGCAGGCACGACACAAATGAACATCACTGACAAACAGTAAGGATGCACCTCACAAACTAGCAGCTAAAACAAACACATCTACAAAATGTGGACTCTGATAATGTTTCAAGTGCATCTTTGAGCAACTAAATCACAGCCGAATAACTTACCTCCGATCTAAACACGCTGAATGGTTTCCCGGGGCAACAGTCCTCCTTCACTTTGTCATCAGCCTCGGATGCAAATAAGACATCAATCTGCTCCAACTGTTGGGTCAAAATCATGAGAAAACATATTAATGCTCAGCTGAGCAGCAAAATACACAAGAGTGTGTACACAGGTGTGTTTGGCATGTCCACTGGCACAGGTGGGTGGTGTAGACCCAAACCCGACAGTGATCCAAGACTTAACATCAAGCTTTACACTAGAATGCCACGAATCCCACAGGACAGTGTTTCAATGAGCAAAAAATACAACCTGAACTGGAAAGTAGAAGAAAAAATCTACAGTTAAATGTTACTCGACCAGATTTTTTTTACAAAAAGACATTTATTTTCTCAACAGACCAGTGGGGGAAGAGTGTGTCAGAACAAATTATTTCCCAGCATGCTTTGTACACAGATATTGCTCTCTGCATTTTATTTGTTCTTATTTATACATCCCAGGAACAGACCGAGGTTGTTTCGTTACCCTTTCAGCTGTGACTCTTAATGGCACTTTGCCACTCTTTGAACTCCCATCAGTTCTGCACCACACCAGACCAGTCAAGGGCCTGCCCACTGCCGGTACCTACCCCCACTCAGCCCTGTTTATGGGACCAGCACTGACCAGCAGAGCTACGTCACTGGATGAAGCAGTAAAACTGCAAACTACATCTGAACTGCCATTTCCTCGCCGATCTTTATAAAGTGTAGGTTAGTGATTTTTTTTTCTAGTTTTTTTTAGTTTAGTATAGAAGCTCCTAAAACAGTCCCATGGACCAAAGATGTGGTCCAGAACTTTCTGTCTTTATTGGTGGATCAGAGGTTCCAGAGTGAGCTGGATGGTGCTACATGAAACCGCCCACTTTGCATTGAAGATCCCGCCCACAGAGCGGGGAAACAAGTCACAAGCTAGTGTATGTTCACATGAGCTATGTTTACATGAGATATGTTCACATGGACATAAGTAATCAGATTAAACAGCCATTCTGAATAAAAACATGTCATGCAAACGCCCCATTCGGATTATTCTGAGCCGATTCATCTCGATCCGAACAAATTTGTAATCCAAATGAGAAGGGGTGGTTTATGCCGATTTGTAATCCGAACGGTGTGCATGTAAAAACTCAATCTGATCATTTTATTCTGATTGTGGAAAACTGATCCGACTGCGCATGTGCGACCTATGTCAACTTCACGTATTTCCACCTGGCTAAATGCTAATATGTTGGGGAAGTAAAACTGGTCAGTGAGCGACAACATTTCTACTAGAAACATGAAAGAGCTCAAAATGATCTTTATTACCTGTAGCTCAATCAGGAAGTGCAGTAACGTCTCCACCGTCATTAAAACCGGGTCCATTTTGGAAGTAGAACTTCTTCTGTGTTTTTTTTTAAGGAGAGGTTCCCACTCTGCTCATGTCAGTACTTTTGTTCAGAACAAAGCCCGCTGCATGTAAAATCTCATTGTGGACCAATTGTACCCATGTAAATGATACATTTGGATTATTTAATCTGAATACATTTCAATCAGATCAATGAATTTTGTGCATGTAAACATAGCTACAGAGGAAATTCACCTACACCTGAGAAGAACCGATAAGACGAGAACCAAGTGGAGTCACACTTATCAACAGCAAAGCAGCAGAAGTGGTTTGAATTGAACAGAAGCCAGTGGGTATGTTTACATGCGCAAAATTCTTTGACCGGATTAAAATGTTGTCAGATTAAATTATTTGAATGTATAGTGGTGGTAAACTCTCCTTAAAAAAACACAGAAGAAGAAGTTCTACTTCTGGGATGAACATAAACAAACCTGAGCGCACAAAATGGACCCGCGACAGGTTTTAATGACGGTGGAGACGTTACTAATACAGATCATTTTGAGCTCTTTCAAAGTTTCCAATAAAAACGTTGTGTCACTCACCAACCAGTTTTGCTTCCCCGACATGCTAATATTATTAGCATTAGCCAGGTGGAAATACGTGAGGTAGACATAGGTCGCACATGCGCAGTCAGGTCAATTTTTCACAATTGGGAAAAAGAGAACAAATTAAGTGTTCACAAGCACACCGTTTGGATTATGAATTGGCATAATCCACCCATCTCATTTGGATTACAAATTAATTTGTATCAAGCTAAATCAGCTCAGAATAATCCAAATGGGATGTTTACATGACACATTTTTATTCTGACTGGGCGTTTAATCCGATTACTTACGTTCATGTGAACATAGTGTTACAGAAGCAAACAGACATGTCATTAGCTAAACCGAGTAAAATATCACAACTTCCAATCCTTGATAATAATGTAACTATGTCGGTGACGGCAGGTCTGACTTTGTTGTCAGCTTGATCTGAACAATGATTTATTATAATTATTCGAATTAGATTAAACTTTTTTCTTTGAAGTGATTCAAGTAAAGTTTTCCTCTTAGTGTTTAAATATGTTAAAGTTGATTTACTTAAAAGAAAATGCAAATGTTAAAAAGTTTAGATTTCTTTAAACATCTTAGTCATATAAAATAGTTTTATAATTTTTATAAATGGTTGATTTGCCTGATGTTTGTAAACAAATTATATGACATGTGATTACCAGTAGTTTGGCTTAACATGGCGCTCACGAAGGCAGAGTTGGTTTAACCACATGCTTTGGTTCAAGTAAAAACCCGAGAAGTGAATTTGATAAATCAACACAAACCTCCAGAGAATTAGTCAAGTAGACCAGATTCTCCACGAGAACTGTTCGCTCGTCAAACTCCAGTTCAAGATCCAAGACCCTAGGTCCGTTCTTCTCCAGGTTTTCCTACAAATAATAAAAATAAAACACTCATAAATGATCAAGAGTTTATTGAAAGAGGAAAACAAAAACTGCAAAACAATTTTAAAATACAAACAAAGCTGATCAAGTCTACTGGTCATGCTAAAAGCATTACACAGTCAAGAATAAAGATCTCATCATCCAAACAGGAGCTTTAAATTTTTAAAAAACAACCAATCTAATCAATAATATCTATTTTGCAATAATCAAAAATATTATTTTAGATTTAAAAACTCCATAGCCAAAATGAAAAGAAAGTAATTTAATTTGTATGCGTGACACACAAATACATTTGAATATGAATGTGAAGCACAAACAGAAGGAGCGAAAGGCAGCTGGTCTCACTCTGTCAAAGGCAACAAACTATTATTCCCAGGAGCGCTAAGCCGCTAACCCTTGTTCATTTACTGTAATTACATTCATTTGATCATTATTTGACAAAAGAAGCAATACATAAAGGTTTCTAAATAAACAGCATAACATTTGAATGGCAAAGCTAACGGTCAGAGAGCAGAGCTGTGTGCAAACAGAAACTGACACACGGTGTAACCTACAACTGAATCAAGACGCAAAGTGTGAGTATGTCCAAATAATACATTTAGTGAGCTTATAAAAATGTAACAGAATCAAAATTTTCACCAGATTTACCTTGATCATGGCAACAAAAGGCATGACTCTCTTCATATATTTCTTCAGTTCAGGCAGGGCTCCCAGCTCGTTCGCTATCACTTTGTTGTCTGGAAGGGCCCCGTTGTTGCTCTGCACAGAAACAAAGAAAAAATAGTATTACCTTGTTAAAAACAAGTAATTTGTGAAGAGTAACTGGACACATGGTATATTTTAGTGGACCGCTCAACACCTGTATTTCTGCAGATTTTAAAACTGAACAAGCTTCCTGTTGTTCACCAGGTCTAAATGTGTTTTTCACCTTATAGTGCTTGCCGAGCAGAGACAAGGCGCTATGCTGCCATGGAGGGTAGCTCTTGGCTACAAAGATGTTGCAATGGGAGGGCTTGGCTGGGGGCTTCGAGTCACCTTTCTATGGAAAAAAACACACAAATAAACACAATTTCAAAACTTGAGACATGAAATGTGTTGGTTTTATCAGGAACAAAAAACAAATTGGCCTCAAGACGCTGACTGATTTGTGGGCACACGTGTAATTTTAGTCAGCAAAGTCAAGGATCTGAACAGATTCCTATGCTGTACTCAATGTTTGCTTCACAAATACTGAAGTCTTAAAAGTAAAAAAAAAAAAATTTAATTCTAGGACTCGCCACTCGCGGATTGACCTTGAGGAAGGCTCATTACATAAATCAGTGGAGTGACCCATAAATCTAGTCATTTTGGACTGGGAAAGTACCAGCAGGACTCGAGGCTGACCAAAAAAACAAACAAACAAACAAACAAAAAAAAGTCTGCCTGAAGAAAATCAACAATTGTGGCTTATCTGAATCTGACTCCCCCGTTTGGCCTCAGGTACGAGCCCACTATCAAATTTCTCCTGGGACATGGGTATAGGGATAAAACTTTGTCTATCACAACCCCTCCCCCCTCTGAGAACCTCTGTGCAGGCTTATCAGAACTGCCAGCTGAACAACATCAGGACTGTGACCAATCTGAAAGTGCTCATGGATAAATCTCAGCGTCTTCATGTCAAATGCATATGTAATGTGTTTATAAATGTGCTTGCTGGTAGAGTTTTTTGATGTCTCAAAACGCGTCCTGACAGGACAAGATGTGAAGAGATCTTTTGTGTAACACCACTATCCATCCTCACGGCACTGAAAAAGCTGAAACTTGCAGAAATAATCTGAAAGGTGCATAAAAAATTGAAATTAGCAGAAAGAAGTTAAACACAAAACTGTAGTTAGCGGAAAGAATCTGAAAGGAGCACAAAACAGCTGGAAAAAACAGCAGAAATTAGCTGAAAATAGCTGAAAAAGTTTACATTTGCACAAGGAAGCTGAAAGAAGCTGAATCAGAACAAAAGGTGAAAAGAGCAGTAAAATGTTGTAAACAGATCTAAAGATCTGAAGGATATAAAATTAGCTCAATTCATTTTCTATGAGAAATAAAGTGGCAGAAAAGGCTACATATTTCAAAAAGCTAAAGTTGCACCAATAAGTCATAGCACCCTTCTCGTAAACGTTTCGATATAAGATTGTTGAAATAGCACAAAAATTGTGGAACGAGAAAAATGCCGAAAAACATAAGGAAGAAAAGAAGATCACAATAGTGTGAACGCTTCATAAACATTCACACAAGTATTAAGAGCCTTTAATTCCAAATTTAATTTAAGTACTTACCATTAAACAATACTGTTTGAACACACATCTTACCTTGTTTTTTGGGGGAAGCATGTATGCTTTGAGACGCAAACGGAGGTCGTGAGCCGTCTCAATCAGGTACTGAGAGGAACGGATAAGAATCTCGTCAACTGGACCTGCTTCAGGCCACGACGCCTTCACCAGAGAGCCTGTCTATCAGAGGGAAACAAGACAGAATGAACAACGAGTTTGTGAGGGGAAACAGAAGTTTCTGCATTTTGATACAAAACTAATTTTCAGGGAAAACCCAAACTACCCAACTTTGATCAAGCAGAAGCCCATGACTTCATAAAATCACTATTAAAATACAATTTGACTCGACACGTATAAACACTCAACGATGTGAACGCAGCTCTTTAGCCCCTGGCTCTAAATAGAGGGAAATAAAAGGTAGTTGTGGGGCTTGTGTTGTTGCCAAGCGACGACTGAACAAACATCTTCAGCACAGCAGCACTCCTTTATATTCATAAATTTGAGTGTTAAAAATATTCTTGGCGCTTGTGGAAGCGTGTAACAGCGTGCGCTCTCGTTTCACGCTGCAGAGGAAGAAAAGCTCAGTGTGAAGACGGGCTCTCAGTGGACTTTTATTTCAGCTGAGGAAACGTGTTAGCAGATACTTCACAAAAGGTAAATGAGCTGTGGGAGCAGGCCAACATTGGCCTGTAAGTTTAGACTCTGCAATCTCAGGTGTACTCATGAATAAATGTTGTGATAAAAAGCTTTGTTTAGGTGCGATTTTGTTTTGAACAAACAACAGAGACGAGAATGATGGACAGAGAGAAGAAAACCTCAGAGAACAGGAGCAAAGAAAAACACAAAGTGATGTTAAATGTATAAGTTCTGTACCTTTCCCAGCAGACCCCATGTGTATTCACAAAGATGAGGACAGATGGGGGCCAGCAGCAGTGTTTGTTTCTCTATGAACTGGAAGACAAGGTCTCTGTGCATGCCTTCTATAGCCAGCTCGCGGTACTTGTCTTTGGCAGCCTGAAAACAAATATTTTGCGTTACAATATGAACTTTTGAGCAACACAATTGTTTCAGCGTTATGGTATGAAGTGGCTTGTTAAACTGACCTCTGCATGAAACTCAAGGAAAACGAGGAAAATGATATCTGACTTGTGATCAGTCAATGGATTTAAAAAAAAAAAAAGCTTTAACATTTGTGTCAACTGTTTGCTTTGTGTTTTAGAACGGCACAAAAGCTCTTCCAATGCACATATTTGTGTCACCTTATTCACTAGGGATGCACTGATCCACTTTTTTAACTTCCGATATCTGATGTTTAGTATCAACCGATACCGAACTGATACAGAAAAACAGTGCTGAAGTAACTTAAAATCTTAGTTTTTTTTAAACGCAGACATAAATGTACTGAATTACAAATTTATTGAAAACTGCACCCGTACAACGCACTTAAACTCACCAACAGCTTCCCAAGCTCGGTCAAACGTAAAAACAACACACCTTTAATTTGTTCTGTCGGTGAAATCTAAAATAAATAATAGCGATACTGAAACTGACAAAAACAATAGGTTGACAACTTTGGTCAATCATGAAAAAAAATAAACCTCAACAAATCATGGTTCAGGAATTCTAAATGTAATGTATAATAAATAATAAAGGAGCTGAAATAAGAGGAAAAAAGCAAAGGTTGGCACATATTTAATATAAACAATCAGCTCCTGTCCTTATGGATCAGTCCATTGTCACGATAACCGGTAAATGGTCCCCCCAACCCCACCCCCTCCAATATCGGTACCGATACTAATATCGGATCGGTGCATATCTACACTTCACACTATTGGTTGTTCTCTATCAGATCAGAAGCAGTGTATTCAACATAACAATACTTCTTCCAGCTATCCAACTGTTAACAATGGTGTACCACAAGGAAAAATTGTGTGTCTTCATACTTATCGGAACATGTGCAGTTGTAACATGAGCCATTTCTTTTTGTAATACATATAAAGTTTCTTCAGGTTCTAAATCTGTTCTGTAAATCTTTAACTTCTCTTATCTTTATGCTTCCTTTGATAGAAGAACTTGTATAAGGTTGTTGTCTTGCTGGATACACATTAGGATTCATTTCACATATGGATGTGAATTACCATCCATTTTAGGCTAAATGTCTCAATTCTCTCCAGTTCTTGCTAATCCAAGAGGTTCATGCACCGTTTATGATTTCATTTATCAGGTTTTTCTTTATTTTTATAGTTTTGCTTGTTAATCAACAAATAACCAAGTTTGAGCAACTGTTTTATTGTTTTAAGCCTACTTTAAGTTCTATTTCAGGTCATGTTAATGTACATTTACAGCCATTTGAATGGTACGGTTTCACTTTTTCATGGTTCTACTTTTTGTAAAAATGTTTTAGAATAATGCTCGTCTTCAAGCAAAAAAATCTGTAGGATTTGTTTTTACAAAAGGAAATTATAAGCACCTGAAATTCAAAAAAGCCACTCTTCAGAGCCTCTTTGTACATCATCCTCTCATAGTGCTGCTCCGTCTTCATGATACCTGCATTCATTTCACTAGATAAGACACAAAAAAAGAAAAAGGGGAAGAAACAAAATCACTAAAGTGGTCATGATCACCAGTGTTATAAGGGAAAGCTGGTGGTAGATCAGCAGTTTGTTCCAAACCAAGATTCAAAGGCTAAAAACTCAACAATGTAAAAACCTTCATAAATATAATATCATCAGCATAAAGCAATGTTGGTGATAAACCTGTCAATTCACACTAATGACTTGTTCTGTCAACCTGGCAAAGACGCGGTCATTGAAGGTGTCAGAAGGTCCCGTCCTCAGGTTGTTCTGGTTGGCGATCATCTCCTTCACCCACTCCACCCACGTGTAGAGACGAAGAATGCCAGCATCGGCCATGGTTTCTACAAAGTTGGCGTCCTCCACCGTGTCCCCAGCATCAGCTAGAGCCAAGCGCATACCTTAATGAAGGAAATAAAGTGTGAAACAGCAACAAGTGGAAAATCAACAGAGCAGGTGCAACATAAGGTGTAGTTAAGATTTCAAAATGTATATTATAAATAAAACCTTATGGCCCACTGGCACTTTCGATTTGGTCTGTTTTGTTCATAACCAGATTGTGTTTTCCATCAGTGCCATAATTTAAATCTTGAGCTCGTTTTCTGCTGTTTTGACAGCCAAAACAACAAATACCTGGAGCAATTTTTCACAAACGGAGGGGGAAAATTTTTTTTTTTTTTTTTTTTTTTTAAGGAAGATCACTCAGATCTTCAAAACACAAGAAACAGGCATCAGTTGGACGTTGAGCAGTAGGAAAAGCATAACAGATGATTTTTGTATTATGCAGCTTTAGCTACAAAAACAAGACAGTTGACTTAAATGACCCTAACGAACAGACAGCAGGCTTGGACAGGGCTCATTCTAATCACCCTGACAGAAAACTCAAAAACTAAGAAGAAAAAAATAAAATAAAATGGCAAAAGTAAAAATGCATGAGTAGACTTTTAAATATAGATTTTGAATTGGAGTCAAAATAAAAAAAAAATCTGCTGCTCATTAGGATGCTGTCTTGGTTTCACAGCTCCACGTTAAAATATTTTATTTTCATTTAGATTAGCATAAATGTTTGGTTTTGGAGTCAATATACTGTATTTCTCTTTTCCACTGCATCATCCTGACCAACAGAGAGCACTGCTACTGATGCATATTATACATATTAGTTTAAAATACATTAAAATACTTATGCAACAGCAAAGTCACTGGATGTTTATCAGTTTCTTCTAGATGACAGAACTTGCTGAACTTACTCTGCCTTTTATGAATCCATTTGATTTAAGTGTTTAAATTAAGCATTTAAGCATTTTTAGCATTCAGCACTATTTACAGAGCATTAACAAAAATCTGACTTGTAAGGTTTCCCAGAGCACCCAGGATCAATTCTAAAGTAGTTTTATATTGATCAGTCTTTTTACTTATTATCAGAATAGGTTTTTATAACACAAATGAGTGTAGTGCCATATTGTAGCAAACACAATGCAAAGTGTAAAATAGATACAATTTTCTTAATCTTTCAGCACAACAGGACACAGTTTGTAAAAGGAAATATATGAAAGAGAAGAAGAGAAAACAATGTAAAGAGTGATCAAAAGATTTTACCATCAGCTGAAAACTTTTCAACGGCTTGGCAGAGAGTGAGGAAGTTTCCTGTTGATTTGGACATCTGGTGGAAAACAAGGATTTAGAAAAACATTTTAGCAACCAAAATCCTTTTAAAACAACTAACAGTTTAAAACAAAGACAAACAAGCATAATGCAGCAGCACAAACACAAAATGAAATGCTTAATAGTGCCAAACAGACGTTAATTACCAACATTAAATAATTAAATTTCATATACAGTACTCAATTTATGTTAGTAGGCTTTATTCTTAAATAAATAAAAATACTTCAATATCTACAATACAGTAGTCCCTTGCAACTTTGCAGTTTGTTTGTCGTGGACTACTCTATCGCGGTTTTTCAAAATAAGATTGGACATGACACACAATCGGCTGATTGATTGATGAGACGCACAATGGGCATGGAATTTTAATTTAAAATAAATTATTTTAAATTATTTAGCACCTGCTGCACCTTTGTGCAGCCCACACTGCAGGATAAGCTTCCTACTGCAGCTGATCAGCTGATCTCCATGCAGAGCGGAGAAGTGGGCGTGGCCAAGAGCACTTGCAGGTGGCAAAGAGCAGAGGAGGCAGGGAGCTGA
>JARVLU010000324.1:12207063-12221430 GCA_031762415.1 Simpsonichthys santanae
TTAGAATATTGCTAGAGTGTGGGAAGGGTTTAAAACACACATAACATATACTGTATGTATATACTGTATATACTGTATATATATATATATATATATATATATATATACTGTATATATATATATACTGTACATACATATACATACACTAAAATAAATTACTACTTACTACTTGTACTATTATTCCTATTTCGGTTTTTCACTTATCGCGGGGCTTCAAAATAAAACGAGGGACTACTGTATATATAGAATGCAAAAATTAAATCAAGTCAATTTTATATTTAATAAAAAACAACGTACAAACATCAAATGCTGATATTTTTATCCTTTGATATATTTATTTCCTTCTGTTTTAACCCAACATCATGTTTCAATAATTTCAAAATGGTTTAACTTTTTATTTATTATTATTTTTTTTTTTTAATGTCAAGGTTTATAAAGGCTCACTGCAAAAGCTAAGATACCTTTTCAGAGTTAAGGAGCAGATGTCCATTAGCTCGCACAGCTTGTGGCCATTTCCCACTGTAAACAACATTTATTTCCATCAGTTTCAATAATAATACATTTTTACAGAATCATCATCTTATTAAGAACATTTTTCTGTAACTTGTGTGCAGAAAAAGCATAGTGGATCTCTTAAAACAAAGCTGAGTTTAATATGGCAGCTTCATTGCTTCTTAGCACAGAATGTGAAAGTCTAAATCTCCTCCAGTAACTAAATATTCATTCAAAACCTGGATCCTCCTCTGTATTTTGAAGACAACACCAGTTGAGAGCAAAGTCCAACTTTTGGATCTAGCATCGCTCATACAAGTCAGACTGGATTGAGAATTAGTGACTCCAAAGTCTTTAGCAGCTTAATCACCTAATTTCAAACCAGTCAGTGACCCATTACACCCCATGAATGATGGCACCGTTATTTTAGCTTAACATTCTTGGCAAAATCTTTGAAGTCGTTACTTGAACTTAGTTATATGGAAAGCTCCACGTGAGTGAATGATAAATGAAAAAATAAAAAAAAGTAAAGAATAAATTAAGAAAATTACGGTACTTTTTTTTTCTTCCCAAAAACAACCCTTCTTCTAGATCTGTAAATTAAAATATCGTGGGCCTCTTTAATTGTAAACCAGGGGTGTCCAGTCATGGTCCTCGAGGGTCACTGTCCTTCATATTAAATGTTCCTCTGCTCTAATTTGAGCCATTGAATCTGATGTAGTGGAACAAAGAAACAAGTTAAACGTGCAGGATGGTGGTCCTCAAGGACCAGGATTGGACATCCCTGTTTTAAACCAAAAAGTCCAGTGGGGGAAAAACTCACTTGTCTTTAGGCCAGATAGCTACATGGTTGTACAGATAGTAGGACAGGTGGTTCGGCACCAGATCTTTGCCAGACACACGGACATCCACAGGGTACCAGTACTCAAACTCCCTCCTCAGCCTCTGTAGGTGCTCCCTAGGAATGTCCGTCTTTGGAAAAGGAGACGTCTTAAAGAAGATAAAGTCCCACACCTCTCTGGTCATTTGCTCTGGTCTGTAGGGGGAAAAAAAGTGGAAATAAAAATATAATTTAGGGTTGACACTTGACAGAGGGATAAACTGGGTTTAAACAAGGTGTGAAGAAATATTTTTAGTGTGACAGTTTCTGAATAAGTTTCAGTGTTCAACTTTTCTGCAAATATATTTTGGTGCTTGGAACAAAATTTGCTTGAATTAAACACGGATCAGGTGATTACACCCTAAAATTGCATTTAGTTTAATTTATTAATTGGATTAATCCTACATTAATTTATTACAAAGGTTCTATTCTACCTCACTGGTTGTTTGAAGGCTGAGAGAGAGAAAAAAAAAAAAGAACACAATACAATGAGAAGCCCTGAAATTATTGCGTTACATTAATATTGTTTGAAATTTGACAATAATTAGTAATTGGAAAAAAATGTTGGTAATTTGTTTTGTGTGTAGTATCTTTTTTGACCACTGGATGGCAGTACAAGACTAAATTGAAGGATGAATAGTGAAGGAGCGAGCAGTGTTTCTCTTTAAGAAAAATGGGAGGGAGGCCCCTTGACGTGATACGGGCTGTCTCTCCTTCCTGTTTTTCGGCTCTCAAAATTGCGGAGGCTCGGTGTGATTTTAGCTCTTTAGCATAGCATTTTTCACACAAAGCTTTTAATAATAAAAAATAATAATAAAAAAATCTGTAAACAAATTCTCAGCTTATTTTTGCAGAGAAAATCAACTGTTTAGATGAAGGCATGGCTTTCAACTGTGAATTTTGGAGCTTCGACAAGACGGAGATTTTTGCTCCGAGGTCAGCCTGTTAGCTTAGCTCGTAGCTTAGCTTTTCAGCTTAGCTGTTTTTAACAATCCAAAAACGCGATTTTGGACAGTTAAAACAGATTTTAAAGAAAAGAGAAAAAAAGAGAAAGGGAGTGGTCAGTGACAAGCACCAGAGTTCAGCCTTTCTGTCATCCAGTGTCTTCAGTAGAAAGAGAGATAAGAAGCAATTAAACCAATAAATGAAAAAGAGGTCAATAATTTTCATTTATCCTGCGATTAAATGACTTATTGTTTATCGCGACAGGCCTAAGAAAGAAGAAAAAAAATGCATTCAGTTTAACAGTTGTTTATTTCTGAGTGGAGACGTGTGTGGTGCATCCTCACTTGATGCCCAACGGAGAGGCTCCTTGTCCGTTGAGCACACCTCCCTGGAGGAGGTAGGCTACAGTGTAGTACGCCATGTAGATTGTGGAGTCCGACAGAGACTCAATGAGCCACTGCTCGTCCCAAGGCAGCCGTGTTCCTATGGTAACCAAAGGACAGGCACCCATACAATCACACGTACATACAGAAACACACACACACAAACGAAGAAAGAAAATTATCCAGGCTTTTGTTTTTTCCTGTACTGACACGTTTTTGTGGAATAAATAATCCCGTCAAGCTCAATATTCAAACACAGAAAAGGCAGATGGTTAAAGTCTTGGATTCAGTGAGTAATTTTCTGTAACCAAACTAAGAAGTAAAGCTTTACTAGAAAAATAGAAAAAAAAAATCAAAGCAAGAGATATCGTTGCAGCTTACAGATTTTTGACACTTTTTTTTTTAAATTTATATACCCAGTTAATAAAAATAAATTAGCAGTCAAGTGAGGAAAACACAAAACAAATGAATATGTGTGCCCTATCATTAACTCATTTCTCTGATAAGCCACTCTGAGGATACAAGATTTTTCAACCCAGTTTAACTCCTTGCAAGGGAGGGCAGAGTTCACACGCAGGCTTACACAGATGTTACATTGAAGCTCCGGTCGTAAGGTCTGTCCACAGACAGTATAAAGAAGTGTACAGTATTTATAAAGCTTATCAGACAGAAACGAGGTCAAAACAACCTCTGCTTTCCAGCTTGGAGGACTTGAAGTTTATCAGGTGCACAGGCTCCTCTCTGTTCAGACAAAACAACTAACTCACACACATGGTTCTACATTAATTTAACATTAGTAAGTGATAACATCCGCTATGACCTTTACTTACATTTCCTGACATTATACCAGATGGTCTACTTTCAGCTTGAGAAATATCACAAGCTTAATGTTTAGTAGCTCTGAATCTAAACGTGAAATTTTTTATTCTTATTCTACCAATGAAAATACACTTTAGAAGATCCTTTTTAATGTCTCAAATTCTAAATACATTTTAATATTTAAAAAAAAAAATTTTTTTTGGATAAATTTACACAACCCCTTAGGGCTGGGTTTCATTAATTTTACTGCCTTGAGGTTTTTGTTTTTTTCCTTTCTTTTCTGTCTGAAAAAATAAATAAATGAAAAATACAATATGTATTACGTTAATCACATCATGCATAATGCATCTTGGTACTTGAACATTTAAGAGTACAAACTATGATGTGCTTTTTTTTTACTACTAAGAAAAGATTTGCAAAAAATATATATTTTTTAATTCACATATAAAAATAGCTGCAAAATGTGCATCATACAACAAATGTTTCTACAAGGTATTTATGTGTGCATTTGTATAAACAGGCTTAACATGGCCAGATCTCTACAGTAAGAGCCTACAAGAAGTCTGGACTGTACAGCAGTGGCCTGTAATTCCTGCCAAATGGCCCTCACACTGCATCTATTATTGTAGGACCAGGCGGACTGTTGCTAGGCACTTAATTATCAGTCCTCTGTCTCCATCTATAGATCAAAAAATAATAATCCAAATCATAGTGTAGGGAACTTTAGGGTTAAGAAACAAACAGTTCTCTCCATCTTTCATAAAGTGGTAAAACTCATGAACAAACAAAAATACAGGAAACATCATTCTTTTTAAAAGAAGAATGGCACATACAAGCAAGCATTATCTGTAATCCTGCTTAATAAATAACTATTGTGGTGGAAAAACACTTACCGAGGCCATAAGTACGAGAGCAGGCGTGCTCCTGCAGCCAGGCCAAAGTTGCCTCAAAGTTTCTCCTAGTCTCCTCGCAAAACCTAGCATTTAAATAAATAAATAAATAAAGTATGCAAAATAGATGAAAATGCAATCATTTTAACGGTAAACTCGTCATGATATGATTTGTTTTTTGATTTGGACATGTACAGGTAACAGGTAAGTTGATTCTATGCTCAAGTTCAAGTTGATTTATTGTCGTTTCACCACATGTGGTATGTGAGGTGGAACGAAATTATGTACACAGGGTCCCAGTGACATCCAACAACAGCAAAAATATAAAGCATAAAAATAAACAGTATATAAAGATCTAAAATATAAGCTAAACAAACACTAAACAGTGCGCTAAAAGATCTAAGCTAAACGCTAAACACTAATGATGTGGAACAATACGGCATAACAGCAGCACGAACATGAGTCTGCGTGTGCAGATGGGTACGAATGAACACAAATGAATACAGCGGCATGAAATAAACAGCAGCATGAGATCAGCAGCATGGATAATCAGCAGCATGGATAATCAACAGTACATATCACCAAAGTCTGAACCCTAACAAGAGCCTTGAACATGAGGCATGAATACCATCAAGAAATAAATAAATAAATAAATAAAAACTCCATGTGGATGTCGGTGGCTTACGTCTCCAACGACTTGAGGGCTTTGTTGGCCTGCTGCTTCCATTCAGGATCCCCGTAGTCTAAATACCTGTTAAACACAAAAACAATCTTTGCATAAAGCCTTTCAGAGGTTAACTACTACCAGAAGTACACCAGTACACAAGAGTTTAAAATGAAATTACTCTTTATAGCATAATAAACCTTGAAACACTCACCACTGGTCGCAGAGAGCCACGACACACTCATCACCTGAACGAGACATGACCTGTTTCTCTGGCTCCATGTAGATCATGGCCTCGCCCTGTGACAGATGAGACAATTAAAACCCAATAAATTATAATAAAATCTACAAACAGTCGGCTAACCCAACGTAAATATGTTCATATGAAAGCCAAGCTTAATCCAGAATAAAAGCAGAACTTAAAATGAAAATAAAATGTCTTACCCTCTCAACCATCATTTTCTGGATGGGCTTCTTTACATCCTGGACCTTCTGCCCCTTGTAGCTGTCAACTAGCATGATCTGAGACATGAAATTAGTATTTAAAAGCTCATACTGCTGCATTTCTATCTATAACTTGTCAACAAATGTGCCATGTAGTGTGCAGCTTTTCAAAATGCAAGCAGAATACTAAATAGCTGAGTAGGAAGACCCAAAGTAAGTGTGCTCTGTAATCAGCTGACAGTTCAGACAGCTGATTAAGTAGATTTCCCAGTAACTAATGTCAAAATGTGACAGGAAAAAACGAGAGTGCTGGGCAAAAAAGGAAACATAACAATCCTAAACTAATCTGTATGCACGTCATGTTATACAAACTCACTGTGCTCTTAAAGTTTTCAGCTGTAAACAGATTTAAACTAACCAACGATAACACTGACAACAAAAAACAATACAGTAAATGGTTTGAAATTGGCCTAAAGCTCCTAGTCTAAAGTCCAATACAGAATTTTTTTTTTTTTTCCTGAATCCACACTGAAAGTTGCACTCAGCTGCTAAAGGGACTCACCCCTTCATAAAATCCTTTCAGGTACACCTTCTCCTTGGCTTCAGCAAGCTTCTCTTTGTCGTTCTGGCTCTGGATTTTCAGCTCATCACACACCAGAGGAGCAGATAGATTCCCGTAGCCTGGGATCTCAATTATAGGGACCTGGCGTGTGCAGACAATCATAGAAATAGATTACCGGTGGTAATCCACTAAGCAACTGTGACTAAACTAAGTGGGTTCAGTGAAAGTGAAGAAGAGGAAACATATTTAAGTAGATTTTCTTACCGGCTCAAAAGGCAACACCATCTTGTCCTCAATTCCATACTTTTCACGCAGAGCCTTTTGGAAATGGAAGAATTGATAATATTGTTTAAGTACAATTAGTCATGCATGAAAAGAAGTGAACAAGATATACTGTATGTGAGAGAGACAGAGAGAGAGAAAGAAAAAAAGAAAGAAAAAATAAGAAAGAAAGAACAAACAAAAAGAAAGAATGAACCAGACAACAAACGAAGAATGAATGTAAGATATAGAGAATAAAGAAAGAATGAAACAGAAAGAAAGAAGGAAAGAGAAAAAACAAACCAATGAAAGAAAGAAAAACATTGAACCAACAAATAAACGAACAAATAAAGGAACAAGAAAGAAAGAGAACGAAAAAAGAAAGAGTAAGAACAAATGAATGAAAAAGAGAGAAAAAGAAAGACAGAGAAAGAACAAAAGAAAGAAAGAAAAAACTAACGAAAGAAAGGAAGGAAGGAACGATCACTTATTTTTTTCCACACAGCCTATATCAGACATCACTACGGGTAATAGGCGGGTCTCGGTCCAGATCCGGACATAGTGATGGTTCTGTCCGGACCGTGCCCAAACTGCTAAATTCAGGAAAACAGATCATTTTCATGGAGAATTGTTCCAGTAATAGACAGTTAAGGTGCAGAGCCAAGCAGAGCTGCAGGAGGTGTGTTTTGGAGGTTCACTCTACTTCAGGTGTTATGGTAATATCATCACTCAGTTAATGAGCCAATCAAATCTTTTGTTTTCCCTGCACGGCCGTGGAGTTTGGAGCAACACAAAAAAATCCTTTAGTGATGGGACAATCCTGAAGGAGTGCTTAAATGCTGTTGCTGAGACATCTAATGGAAAACAAAAAGACGAGATGTGTTAAAAAAAAAAAATCAAACAAACCTCGATGTCAGCTTCAACAGCCAGCAGAAAATCAGAAATATTAGCAGGTGATGCCCTGGCACAGCTGGATGCAGCTGTTCAGAGTGCACCGTGCATCTGGCCATCGATGAGTTTACAGATGTTACTGATGATGCTCAGCTTCCTATGTCTGCATGAAAATGGCACTGACTCCAACCAATACTTAAATTAATGGCAGGACAATCCCATGTCCGTTCCCCTCATTGAGAAAAGTCAAATAAAGCAGAATCAAGAGAGAAAATGTGTTTGTTTCAGTTGTTTCCTTAAAAACACATTTTATTTATTGTTTTTTTTTGAAGATGCTGACGTGTTTTACTTTAAAAGTTATTTTGTTATAGGTTGGTGCCTCTTTAAGCAAAAAAAAATAATAATAATAATAAAACAAAATCTTTACTTGTTCTGTTTACACTTTTGTATACTAAAAGAGAAACTTTTATCGTTTTCCGTTTTCTAAAGATGTTAACTTTTTTACTTCAAGTGCAAGCCTTCAATTCTTTAGGCTTGGACCTCTTCAGTTTAAGAGAAAAGGGCTTATTAGGCTCTGTTTGAACATTTAAGATGTATTTTATTCTGAGCTTTCAGTTTTAAGGCCCTAAATTTGCCTGGGACTACAATACTTTTAATCAAGTTGTTTACTATAAAGTGCAGTTTGTCAACAGTGAAAATGTGAACATATGGGTAGACAAGAACATAAAAGTCAAACGTTGGACTTTCGTTCAAACCTTTTACTAGGAGGAAATTTAGTAATTGGACCTCAGTGAGTTTTAATTGAATATCCCTGGCCTAAATATTCTAAGGCAGAGTAGTTTATTTATAGGTCATCTGCATCACCTGCTTCTTTTTGATGTCCCTGAGAGCAGCAATGTCATCAGGAGCATCAGATGGGACACTGGTTACAACTCCAGTACCTGGGTAAATCACACACCACCAAACAAAAAGCATAAAACAGTGTAACTGACTTTACTTTGCACAGGTTCAACATTAACAGATGCCCGATGCTGCCACATTTCATTAGGTGTTGTGCAGGTGCGCTGGAGCAACTAACCAACTGTGAAAAGGGGAGAAACAAACATGATCTCATTTACCGTTGCTCGTTACACTCTAGAACATTTCAGGGCAGGATGACAGATGGAGCAGGACAGATTTGTTATTATTCTCATTGAATTTCTGACATTTCGGTTTAGTGATTCAGAAATTCAATTTACAGAAATTCATCAACAGGATGCATCAATACTCAGGAAGAAACAGCAGCCCTCAAGCAACAAAGACCAATAAATAAATAAAAAATAAAAAAAATACATATTTTTTTGTTGCTCTGTTCTGCTCCCAGAATTAACAAGCGGTATGCCAACGTCCCCTATCGCTGAGGGATTTAGATAGTGAATGATTGTAGCTTTTGAGAAGAGTGTTTTTCTGGTCTGGAATTGAAAAGGAAATGCAAGTACCGGTAAACCTTAATGTTTTTGGTGCAAGATATTCAAATACCCGGTAGATATGAATTATACTGTATATAAAAACAGAGGTAAGATTTTAATTATTTTTTTCTTCTTGTCGGAGGAGTAGCTGTAACAAATCCTGGCGAGAGGAGGGAGAAATTGACATGACACCACCTGTACCACATGTTCATCTGTACGAAGGTAACTGCAAGTAAATCCTTTATTTTCTGACATAATTACATTGCATGCTTAATGGTTAAATTAAAGGTTAATGCTTAAAGCTTTGTTTTGTGTGTTTTGTATGTAGACATATGCTGCAACTTCTTCTGGTTTCATAAGTTTAATCTTTGTTTCCTATGATCAATGAACAGATTTTGTACAAAAGCATTTTATAGGTTGTGAAATGCAAAATTTACATTCTTTATACATTCTGAATTTCACTGTAAATTATTGCCATGTGTTGCTCTGTAGCATGAAAACTTCTACTGCAGTAACTATTTTAAGTTATTAGTAGTTTTGAATTTATTTTATTACCAGTCTTCTTTGCCTTAATGTTGGCTGATAAGGCAGAAATGACTCACTAAATACCTCAGGTAACGCCATGAGCTTCACTACCGCCACCATTATAGCTATCTTGTTTGTCTGAGGATGGCCCACTCTGGGTTACATTACTATGTGGGCAAAGCGATCTTACCGGTAGCGCCATGTCAATTGTATCCACCACCCTGCACAATGGTGGAGTCAGGAGGTGGCCAATGGTGGCTCTGGCCACCAAAAATAAATCTTCAGCCCCCCCCCCCCCATCAGCTACCACAGTCATATACTGTACATACTAAAATAAACTACTACTTACTACTTTTATTACTATCCCTACTTCGTGTTTTTTCACTTATCGCGGGGCTTCAGGGTACGGATCTCCCGTGATAAACAAGGAACTACTGTAATCCAAAAATGTCCTATTGATAAGAGCTAAACTAGCAAACAAACTTTGAATAATGGTGTGGTTGGTGTCAAAGTTTATGCCTTCAAAGAGAAATACTGCAACTTTTCAAAACGTATTGATCGGAGTAAAATAATCAGATTTAAACTTTTTTGTTTTGTACCTTTGTCCTCCTTGATAGTGAGCATGGGCAGAGCATAAATAATCTTGTACGAGGTCAATGGAGCACTTAGGGCACAGCCGAGGATATCCTAGATGGACCAAAAAAAAAAAAAAAAAAGGTTACAAAACAATTGATTTACACTTTCAAAGACAAAAGTTCCCCTACTTAATCTGTGGAGAATATCTGACTGGGTTTGCTCTTTTTCAATTACAGAAACAGGAAAAGTGCAAAAAAAGAAACAATCAATCTATTTTGAATTTATTAATATTGTAGACAGCAGCATTTGCACTGCAATATTAAACTTGAAAAAAAGTGCTTTGCTTATTTGCTGTAGTTGGAAACAGAAGACAAAAGAAAAGTACCTGTCCCAGTATTTCCATGACCACTGGCACCACGCCGTTCTCCTTGGTGAACCCCTGGAAAGACATGTTTCTGGCAGACCTGCTGGTGGAGATGAAGATGTCTCCGCTGGTTGTTTCGAAGGCGACATACTTCATGTCAGGTCTCACCCAGCAGTTGGTCTGTCCAAACATGGTTTCTGGTCTCAGAGTGGCAGCTACAAGGAAGATGGTTTTCTCTTTCATGCCGCTGTGGGGAAAATAAAAACAGGACTTCTTCCTAAAAGGTACATATCAATTTTTAATTAAATAATTATTTTGTGTCTATTTAAAACTAAAAATAAGCGTAAACCTAGTGATCATTATATATTTGTGAAAAACTCTGGTAACAGGAAAAAGCATAAAAAGTGTGTGTGTCACATTAGTTATCCCAAATACGGTAAATGATAAATGGAACAGAATTAAACAGTTATGACCAGTTACCTGCTATAAAAGACTTTAGATTTGAATTTTGCCGTGTACGGTTCAACAATTTTCATCTTGATGAGTGTGTACTCCTGAGGTCCAACTCCCTGTAAGAGATGTCTAAATGTTAGAAAAGAAAATCAACTAGTAACAGCTCAAAATGTGAAAAATAAATTAAAGTTAAATACAGTAATTAGTTAATAAAATTGTATAGGTTCACAAAGTATTCTCATTTGGTCATGAGATAAATTCTTAAAGAAAATCAGCAATTCAGTATGGTAGAATATAGAGCCCGACCGATATATTGGTAGGGCCAGTAATTTATGCCAATATAGACATCTAGGGACCTATCTTATCACAATAATTGTTCCATTATGCGCCAATATAAGCACTTCTAATTTTCACCCCTAAAATGCTGGGACCCAGCCATAATTGTTCAATGTATCCAGCAGAAAGTGTATGAAGACTACTTTCAAGTCATGGCCTTTCACTTTCACATTCAACGCAGCAGAAGCAGGGAGCAATACTGTGTGTAGCATATTTTACTGAACAGAGCATTGTAAGTTTATTTTAACTGATCTGTAAAACAAATCAACAATAATAAATTATCTTCGATCCTCCAACCTGCTTGTCATTAGCTATTTGCCTCTCAAGTTGGCAAGCTAACGTTTACATAACCTAGCATAGGCTATTGCCTTGTAAAACTTTACCCAGAACAATAAATCTAACATAGAGATAAATATGTATCCGTGTTGGTAACATCATCTTTGTCGTTCTCAATGAAATGTATTGTTTGTCTGAAATTTGTAATTCTCTGCAAAGAAAAAAAAAAAAAAAACCCAGCTGCAGTCAATACTAATTAGGCCTTCACCATACGTGACTGACTGTTTAAACAATGAACAGGGAAGGGTGATTCTTTGTTTAATTTATATTTTTGTAACACACTTGATAACTTTATGGTGAATAGTAGAGGATAGAAAATGTGAACACACGTTAGGAAGGCT
Organism: Simpsonichthys santanae; assembly: GCA_031762415.1. Taxonomy (NCBI): domain Eukaryota; kingdom Metazoa; phylum Chordata; class Actinopteri; order Cyprinodontiformes; family Rivulidae; genus Simpsonichthys; species Simpsonichthys santanae. The sequence continues at coordinate 12,218,674 of JARVLU010000324.1, forward strand.
GTTATGACCAGTGCACCATTTGTAAATCTAGTGATCTGATTTGCTTAGCTTCATGGTTGCTAACAGCTACGCTAAATAAACAAGCTCCACCCCACTCGCTGTTTACTTACAGATTCTTGGGGGTGGACAAAGCTCAAAGAGTTTCAGACATATTTGCTATTGACACCCGCCTCCCCCTGATAGCCAAAACTTTCACATAGGTCAGGCTCTAATAGAATATTCATAATGTTGTTTTCACACAAAAACTGTCCATAATAATAATCCATTTAACATGTAATATTTTACAATTTGAACTTTTGAACACAAAACTACCTCTCCAGTTTGCCTGTCATGGTCCATGCATGGCTGTCCATCCTTCGGAGAGTAGATGGTATACCTACAGAAGTTAAATATTTGTCACGTTAGACTGCTGCAAAAATACTCAATGCAGCATTCAAGTCGATTGTAAATTATATTTATCTTTACACTCACCTTTTGCCAAACTTGATCTTCTTTCTCTCTTTCAATGTGACAAAGTGCCACCTGACAAAGGAGTCGTAGAAGGGGTTCACATCAGTGGTGATGAAAGAACGCCTCCAGTCAACCTAAGAAATAATAATACAGCTTCAATTAAAAAGTCACGATTACATGTGAATTGAAAACGTGTAATAGTGAATTCTACTGTGAGTTTTGAGAGTGCTTCTTGTTAAAGTGGCTGATAACTGTACTCAGTGACAAAACATGAGTACTCTGTAAACCCAGTCAGACGGAAACAAAACTAAATAAATAAATTAAAAAACACAGTTGTGTGCTAATTCAATTATATTTTCTTACCTTGACTCCCATCTGTTTGAGGTCCTTAACAGCCAAAGGAGGGAAGTACTCAAGCCAGTGTTCAGCACTGGCAAACTTGGCAATTTCCTGATCATTTAGGCCTAAAGACCTCATGATGTCCCACTGGAAAGTGGAGGACCCAGATTTGGCCACGGCTTTACTCTTACAAAATAAATGAAATGTTAAAAGAATGTTAGTTATATACAGTATTTAGAAATCTTGTAGTTTGTCAGGGTTGGGGAGGATTGATCTGTTCTTGTCATTTTAATCAAATAAAACTCATACAGACTCAGCTCAGGTAAAATACATTTAATTTGTAGTTTTCTATTAGAGGTTTTTTGCTCAGAGTGAAAACTTGTCTCAGGTTTCAGATCCTAACCTTCTTGCCCTTTGCTTTGTCTTTGATAATGATCTCATCAAACAGCTTTGGCTTCTCCTCCTTCTCCTCCTCCTCCTCATCTGGAAACTGTGGAGGGTTTCCATACAGCTCCATTTCTCTCTTCAGCTTGTCTGCGCAGGCCTGACAGAAACAAAGAGGACTAGATGAGGTTCAGGAACATTATGAACTTACAGGCAAGGTATTGCAAGCTAGAATTTATCTAAAAGCAAGAAGTTAATAACAAAGATGCATTTTATTTATTTATTTAATAGGACAGTGTGCACAGATTAATATTTAAATATCAGTTCAATAGCTGAATTTCATCCGTTGTCCTTACACAAGTTTAAAAAAAAACAAACAGAACAAGTGCACAAAATATAACAACTGATAAACAAACTGATAAAATAAAAACATACAAACCCTACAAGTAAGATAGCTACTGAATGGAGATAATGTTATTTTGAATTACATTGATAAAATTACTAATAAATTTGTTTTGATAAAATGTGCAAGGCCTTAAAATGGGTGTGATGTTAACATATACAGTGTACCATATTCTATAAAATTACCTAAAATTAAAAAAACATAAAAAATACAGTATTCTGGCCATTGGTCATTTTTTTCAGTACTCCATTACTATTCAGTTTCTTTTTGATACCAATCGAGTGGCTTCGGATGTTATCAGTCCATTAAATGTACATTATTAGTTGTTATCATCCCCATATGTAGCGGTGAAACTGTCCCACCTACCTCCTAGTAGGTTTAAAGGTATTATCGCTGATAATAGGCAGCGTCTCACCGGAGTAAACCAGGAAGTGCCATTTTTGTTTTGTTTTTTTACATTCTAAGTGGGTGTACCAATCATGGTAATGAATGTCATGGTAATGAATGTCGTGGGGGCGGGGGAGCGCAACATAAGATAACTTTTTACCAATTTCATGTGGCGACAAAACACAAATGTTCACTTAAAAACTCTAGTGCAGAGAGTGTGACAGTTTTCTTTAATTTGTATGAACAATGTTAAAAATGCTTCTGCTGCTGTTTATCCATTAAAAACCTGCACAAAGACAAAATTACAGTCATCCATCTCAGCAATCATGAGGATGAGGATCCAGTCTTGCAGAAATACTGAGCTGAGAGATGTATTGAACTCCATCAAACACAAAATATTTGTCTTTCTAAATCAGATAAATAACCTCTGAGGATATTGGTTAATGCAGCCCAGCTGAATCAGACTTCACAACAAACACAGCCTACACATCCAGACAGGTTTATTCAGACTGACAGACGAATACGACTTCACATACCGTTGTGTGAATGCTTGTGTTAGCACAGTTTGCCAATTAAAAAAAAAAGTGGCTTATGTATTTATTAAAATTTAAACTGTGTATCAAAGAAAGAATTTGCAACTTCATAACATAATCAAAATCAGCTTTATTGTCATTGCACAGAAGCACAATGAAATTAGATTTCAGTACAGCCCACCTCAGCTCTGCAGAGAGTGGTGAAGGCTGCACAGAGGACTGTTGGAGTCAGTCTCCCCACCATCACAGACATTTACACCT
>JARVLU010000324.1:12233131-12251673 GCA_031762415.1 Simpsonichthys santanae
AATCCAGACCCCCCCCCCCCCCCCGGCCACCTCCTTCTGTGTAAAACTGCGTGCTGTTGCAGCTCCCACTGTGAACACACTAGATGCAAATGCAGATATCAATCATCACTATAGTTGTTGACTCACAGTGCAGACATTCTGGTGATATGGATGTAAATTCCTGATGTGACGATGACTGGGTGGCTGCTACAAAAGGAGAGGTTTGGTGTTCTCCAGGACATCAATGTTTTCCTGTTATGTAATCTGTTGCTGTGTGCTTGGTCTCTCTGTCCCTGTACAGCACATTGGTGTGCACTGTCACTGTTTAAAGTGCTTTATAAATAAAGTGGTATAGTACTGGTTTAGAGCAGCAAGGCATGTTGTCTTCTCATAAAAGAACACGGAGACCGATATCCAGTTTAGGGTGATTTATTTGCAGTGTTTCTTCTGGTATTCAAACAGTAAGCAGTAACACACAAACAAGCTTGAACAACAAGGCTCCGTCCGTGTCGGGAGAGACAAAACTCCAATGCAGGGCACGCAGCACGGCGCTTTACACAGAGCGGTGCGTTCAGCAGCATCGGAACAGCCATGATGCATTCAAGAGCATAGGAACTATGAAATTTAGAAAGAATCAAGCCGTAACCAAACAGAGCCGAGCTCAGTAAACAACAATATGGGCTTTTAACAGCTTTGTTAATAAAGGTTAATAAAGGTTGAATGAATATACTTCATTAGAATCAGACTTTTTAAAGAGCAAGTCAGCCTTTCATTATATTTGCTCTGTATATTTTCTGTTTTTTAAGTGCACAGCTGTGTTTTTGGTTTTGTTATGTAGGGGAAAAAACGTTCTTATTTTGGAGACATTTACAGTATTTTGTACATTTACAGCTGTTTGTTTAAAAATGTGCCTGTAAGGACAGTTGGGACAGCATTGACTCTGAAATATATTTTTGTTATTACTTTATGGAAAAAAAATTATATATATCGTTTACGGCCATTCATCTTAAAATATTGAGATATTAATTTTTGTCCATACGGTCCATCCCTACTCTGTACTGGTACAGAGAAGTCAAGTTTGTTTTTACACATTATGTTGAATGTTTAGTGGTGTTCCTATTACCAATCTCCTGTGATTTAACGTGAATGGTAACTTACATGAAATTAAATACTGGTAACATCATTTAGCTGGTATAACTCACACAGGTTGTGTCAGTGCAAAGATATTGTATCTAAATATAAATAAAAAGAATTGAATTGAATTGTTATCCTGGTGGTGGTAAACTTGCGATCATGAGGTTGCTTTGCACCAACCTACTTTTGCAGAGCAACTTTGGATTCTCCTTATGTGACGTTTAGTTCACACACTGTCTGGTAAAAAACATCCATCCAATATCTTTACCCGTTTCTTCCTTTGTGGGCCACGGGGGTCACTGGTGCCCAGGTCCAGCAGTCACTGTGAGAGGCGGGGGACACCTGAACAGGTCGCAAGTCCCATCACAAGGACACATACAGTCAACCATTCACTCTCACTCACATCTAGGGACAATTTACAGTTTGTCTGATAAAATAATAATTAAGAATAAATTACCTGTAGTGTCAATGAGTCATTTATCACAAAGGTTTTTTTTTTGTATGTAGATTTCATAATATTACACTATTATACTGTATGTATTTGCAGTAACTGATGTCATCTATAGATTAATGGCTGCATTAAATGCATGTTTGTGCCAACTCTTGTGCAGAATAAAACTATTAGCCATTTAGAACAAAGATTGGGCTTGTGTCTCCCTCAGGACCCCCACTGATAGTAACCAGTGGGATCGATACCCCCAACCGCCAAACCGCAATCACTTCTTCTCCTCCTCTTGGACCACCAGGCGTGGGGTTGCCACCTACTCTTCCTCCTCCACTTCCTCCTCCTCCTCCTCATCCTCAGCCTCCTCCTTCAACCTCATCTGTGTCTCTTCGCCCTCAATATGTCCAGTCTGAATGTAAGCAGAAATGCTTTTTCTGTTCAGATTGAGACCTTCTGGCTCCTTTTTTTTATTTTATTTTATTTTTCTTGCTCGCTATTTTTCTTCTGTATCTTTTGTTTTTTTCAGCTGCTTACAAAAAACATAATATTCTATGTGTGCTTACAAAAAATAGAATTCTTTTTAAATAGCTGTGTTAAGTGTCCTGTTGTTGTTTTTGTCATTTCCGTTGAAGTTGTGAAGCGACTGCGCAGTGATTGTTATTGCAGTAACAACTATAAACCACAAGGTGGTGCACTTCTTTAAGCTAAATGACAACTGTCTCCTAGGATTCTTTTCTATCAAGTACACAGTACTTCTGTTACATTTATAATTTGGCTCTGTAGTTCAGTTTGTCAAAGAAATGGTTTATTTTGTAGTTTCATGCAGTAAGCTGTAGCTCGCCATCGTTATTTTCTTGAACTTGATTTGTATTTCATATTTTATCATTATGCCATTTGAACTTATTTTAATTTTGTGTGTGTGTGCATACTATCATTAAAATGTTTTTTTTTTTAGGTATTTCTTTAGAACTTAAATGTAAAGTAGAAAACAATCACAAATGTGAAAGTCACAGGTTTTAGTTGTATTTAGACTACATTTAAACATGGTGGTCTTTGTGACAAACTGCCTCAACCCTTTTAAAGATTTCTTTCAAATATTTTGCCGTTCTAAAAACATACGTTTTATTCTTTAGATACCTATGCTCCAGAGGGCTACAACCCAGAATCTCCAGGCTTGACTGCAGCAGCTCGTAACTCGTATCGCCAGTTCATTCCTCGGGTGCAGACCCAACGCTCCAACCTCATTGGCCTCACGTCAGGCGAGGGGCAAGGGTCCAGAGGTAACAGCTGTTTACTTCTGTTTTATTTTATTTTTTTTAATCCAATGCTCCTAATTCCTAAATTGTCTTTTAATATTATGTCTTTGGGTTTTTTTTTTAATGTTCTAGCTGCCAACATTGTGATCCAGACAGAACCTGCAGCTGCCTCCAGCTGTCCTGGAAATAATGAGCCATGTTTCAACATGGAGCAGGACAACAGAAAGAGGACACTGGGGCCGAGTACAGCTGAGGGACCTGCAACGAAGAAGCCCTGGATGGACAAGTAAGACGTCTGAAACGCATAAAAACTTAAAGGGATTTATTGAATTGACACAGAAATCTTAAACTGGTCGTGCATTGATTCTTTATTGTTTACATGGAAATAAACCAGCACGGTGAGCAATTATTGTACAGCTGCGTGTGAAAGCATTAAATTTGTGAACAGCTTGATTTGCTTTTGTTTCTGCTGAGGGAAGCTGTGACAAATTTAGACTCTACTTATAATCAATCTTTGAGTTTTATTTGCAGAAATGTGAAGGCCAAAAATTTCAAGCTTCAATCCTTTTCTCAACATCACAATCCTCCTCTTTTTTTTTTTTTTCAGACCAAGCTTTACCAATCAAGATAAGATTATTTTTCCAAAGAGAAATTACTACGTAAACACCAAGCTAGAGGTGCGCAAGATCCCACGTGAGCTCAACAATATCACCAAACTGAATGAGCACTTCAGCAAGTTTGGAAACATCGTCAATATTCAGGTAAGATAAGATAGAACTTTATTGATCCCACAGGTCAGTGGGTCTTTTACTGGAGAGGAGCACATTTTAAAGTAGAAGTGGTCGTGAAACTTTTCTTGGTATCTCAAAGCAAATTAAAGCTGTTTAAAACACAAGCTTATTTAAATTTCAAAAATGTTTTTTGTTCTTATATCCATTGACTAAATAAATGAAATACCTTCTTTAAATCTTTGGGGACTGTCTAGTAAGTCAGCTACCCATTATTATCCACCTGACAAGGGTTTCTTAACTTTATATCTTACTCTTCTTCGACTTTAATGTGGCCCGAACTGCAAGTTTTCTATCAAAACGACTGGCTCGGCACCGTGAACTGTGCTTTTACTTTTATTAGCATTTCGAATTACCATGGCGATGTAATTTGGAAACAAAGACGCCATTTTTATTACTGGTAGTCATTTTTCATAGACTCTGGTTGCAAATCTAATATCCAAGATGGCCACCTGAGCTAGAAAGGATCATACCGGTTTTAGAGATATTAAGCTAAAATTTGTTGTAGTGGTAGCTGAGAGCAATGCCCAATAAATAATGAATTTTAAAAAAATTCAAGATGGCCACCAAAGCTCAATTCATATGGCTTTAATTCAACTATTTTTACACACATACAGTTGAAGTTTGGGGCAATTATAGCTGAGAACCTTCCCCATCACATACTGAAGCCAAATCAAAAATCCAAAATGGCCACCATAACTTAAAAGACAAAATGGCTTTTAACTCATTTATATTTTGCCCATTTAAACTAAAATTTTGCATGGTGGTAGCTGAGAGTGAACCCCGACTCTTAATAGTGTCAAATCAGTATTTTAAAATGGCCACCACATGGCAGTCCCCATCAAAGTTTCTCCAAGAACTTTTTAGTTTCCTGTATGATGTTTTTTTTTTTTTTTTTTTTTTTTTTTTTTAGAGTTTGTTTTTGCTGTTTTTATTCACTGTACCACCCTGGCTAACTTTATCAAGTTCAAACCGTGAGAATTAATTTGACCACAATCTGACAACTGACACGTCCACTCTGCTCTCAATCCAGGTGGTGTTTGGTGGAGACCCAGAGTCGGCGTTGATCCAGTACACAAAGAACGACGAGGCCAGACGAGCTATATCCAGCATCGAGGCTGTGCTCAATAACCGCTTCATCCGTGTGTACTGGCACCGCGAGCCCGACGCCAACACCGCAGGTCCTCAGGAGCAGAGCTCAGGGAGCCTGGCAGGGTTGGCCCTCAGCCAGGGGCTGCAGCACAGCAACATGCATATGGTTGGAACAAACACTGGTCCTTTCATTGTTTTATGCTGTGAAATTACTTTTAATAGGCTAAAATTGATTAACTTGTTTTTCTCCTCCTCCCTTTATTTTTTGATGTCTCTGCAGGGGATCAAGCAGCACAGTCCGTCCGCCTACGTGTTGAACAAGACTGCACCTAAACATCACCTGAACATAACGAAGACAGACGGACTTACTCCAAACTCTGACGCTGTTAATGCACCGGTATGTTTTTGGGTTTTCTCAGAAGTTTTGACAATAATCTCGTCATATTTTGTGTTCAGTTAAGTTAATCGCCCAAATGATGCAGCTTTGTGATAGGATACACAAAAACAACTAGGATCAGTTTAGTGGGTCTTGGCAAAAGTGTGTTTAGAGATTTTTATGACATATAATGTGGAAAACTGCAAGACTGCTTTAGGAAGAAGATTTAATACTAATAATGGTTTTTAATTTGTAACTAATTAATTCTCCTTTGAGTTGAGGGCTGCTGTCTGTAATCTTGCTTTATTAACTGTCATGAATCTTTTCTTTTACATGCGTGTGGCTCTTAGGTGGCTCCTAACACCCAGAAGATCCCTTTCACTTCGACAGCCATCAGGTCATCCTCAAAGAGCCTTGGGAAAACTGGAAAAGCACTGGAAGCTCAGGAAGCTCTTAAGAAGAAGCAGGCATGTTGTTTCTTAACTTTCTGACTGCTACAAGAAACTCTTGGACATTTGTATTTTTGAAGGCCTTCTAGTGTAACACAGGTTTTATGTATGGACTGAAAGGGTTTCTGATAAAAATAATGTTGTATTTTATTTCATCCAGGAGGCATTAAAACTCCAACAAGCCATGAGGAAGAAGAAACAACAGATGCTGAAGACACAAATCGAGTGTCAGAAAGTAAAATGCTCTTCATGACTTTTCTTCTGTCCGTGGCTTTTCTTTTATATTTTTGTTGTACCTTTTTACAAAATGGATCACTTCCCTACTGTTCTTCCAGGCTCTGATCAACCGTCTGGAGAAGAATCGCAGTATGAAGCCTGAGGAGAGGGCCAACATCATGAAAACCCTAAAGGAGCTAACAGAGAAGATCACCCAGCTGCAGAATGAAATGAACCCTGCCCCCCAGGCCTCAAGTGGCAAAACCAACCACAGCCAGCCCAAAACCAAGACCGATGTACGTTTAGGACGGACACGCAGCTCAGGCCTCTCAATATTTATGCTGTCACCTTGCTTTTATTTAATTTAATTTTTTATGAAAATGTCTTTTTTTTCAGCACATTTCTAGATTTATTGATCAGTTCTTATTTTGTATCATTTGCTTCCAGGCTCAGAAAGAGTTGCTGGATGCTGAGCTGGACTTTCACAAGAAGATGAGCTCCGGAGAGGACACAACAGACCTCAAGAGAAAACTGGGGCAGCTGCAAGTGGAGGTAAAACACACAAACGCAATAATGATGCACTAACTGCAGTCCAAAAAGGACATTGTAAACTACAATTTGCCTTAAAAAAATGATTTTAAACTGAAATTCTGAACTTTTTTCTTCCCATAAAAAAGCATCTGTAACTTAATGTGGAAAGATGAATAGCATCATCATGGTCCTGTCTGTTAGGGCACACAGATCTGGAGGTATCGATGAGAACATTGGGTTTCCTCAACACTGTTTGAGAATTTGAGGACGTGATATCATGAAATGTCAATCAGACAGAAAACACTTTCTTCTATTTGAATGCAAAAGTCAAAGAAAACTGTCCATCCCAGAAGGAATTAAAATAACTCAAGTAAAACAGTTTATTTTCTCATTCTTATTCATATTTTTATCACAGCCGAACAGTTAAATGGGATTAAATTCTTTAACGTGACCTCAGATAAAAGTTTTGACTGACGTTTATAGTAAAACTCCACAGTGCACAGGTCTTTACAATGAAGATAGATACAAATATCTGTATACAACATGGAGCTTGTACTTTTTATAGTTTTACATTTTTTGTAAAACTTCACTCGTAGCATTACATATTTTCATCATCAGTGAGCTATTTATCATGAGAAAATAATTATATTGGTTAGTTATTTTTATCACCCATTGCAAAAGGTAAAAAGTGAGTGATAATGTTTGTGTGTAGCTGTGTGTGTTCTTTTGTCTGCTGTGTTAGCAAAATATCTCATGAACCACAACCATGCTAATCAAGGTTTTGTTTGTAGGGCATAGTGTTAAATTTGTATAAAAATCTCTTAATGGCTGTGTGATATGTGTAAAGTTTAAGATTGAGGCACCAACGTTCATGAACTCACCTGCCTTGGTCTGGTTCTGGTCAGGTTCTGATCAGCTCTCTGCAGCTGTTCAGCACCAGATGCTTTTGGAGAGAGCTGGACCTTCAGAGAGCCAGTATAGAAACACACATTGGTCCAGACAGAGTCCAAATAATCCAGAGAAATCCAGATTAAAAATTTGTCATGGGCGCCTGAGAGTCTGGCGCCTCCCCGCTCGGTAGGCCTTGTGGGCTGGCGGGCGGCTCAGATTCACCAAAGTGTCTGGAGGTCCAGTTCAGGTCCGGTTCTCGGTTGGTTCCATGTGGCTCTACATCTGCTAGGCGCCAAAGTCACTATGAATAAGGATCAAACTTTTTTGGATCGTATCAGAACGTTCCCTCCTTTTCAGCAGAAGGCAGCGGGTGAGGCACTGTTGGCTTCTGGGAAATGTAGTCGTTTTGAGTGACAATACAGTGTAGGCTTATTGAGAGAAAACTACAAAATGGCAGCACTGTCTGAAATATTATTTTTCGTTAATTTTTTACTGTACAGTATTCCGTACTGTCCCGATCACGAGTAATTTTAAAGTTGACAGTCGTGTGTGTGTCTTGTACATTTTTTTTTTTTTGTGTACAATCTTAGTTTAAGTTTCAGTTCAGTTTATTTCTTTGGAAAACCACGAAAGAGCCATTCTGCAAAAGTCGAACCGCGAAGTAGCGAGGGACTACTGTGCTCCTATTAAACATAATCTTAGATCAGGGGTTTTATTACTAAATTTCTACAACTAGCAGATCACATACAGTGTAAACACAGGAGCTCAAACTGAACACATGTTAAACTTACAAAAAATGTGTTTTAAAAGAATAATAACGTAGTTTAGGTTCGTAGCTCAGTTTTCTGTTTCCCCTGGTATCCCAAGTGTACATAATTAACTTGTTGTTAAAAATGCATACACCCTGCCCCCTCCGTCCCTTCCATCCAAGCTCAAACCTCCTTCTGCACATTACACCCTCAGCCACTTAAAGCAAGCCCAAAGGACCAGCTGCTAACGAAGCCGAATCAGACACGAGTCCTTTACACTGATGGAGCCCCGTCTCATTAAAGTTTGAGTCGCCGGCCCGTGTGAAGAGATTGCAGAATGACAATTAAAGGTGCAAGTGAGGCGGGGACAAATGCAGTAGAGAGTGGCTGTGAGGTTGTTGGGTGGTTAAAAAGTAAGATGTCCTTTTAAAAATGAAGGAGGAACAACTAATGGTGATGGGGACAGAGTGACAGAGTTCAAAAATAGACTAGAACATGTGAGTAGGGTTTTAGAAGGCCGTGTTGCTCCTTTTTAAGCTGTTTTTCCATTTATGTATTGTATGCATCATCATATTAAAAGGAACACACATCGTTAAGTTTGAAGAAACAAAACGTTGTCTTTCTCTGCTATAGGCAACACGGTTGGGCCTGATCCGACCTCCTGCCGGTCGAGGCCGTGGCCGGGGGAAAATGGCACCAGAGTCTGGTGCGATACACGGAGGTCGAGGCAGGAGTCGAAGCCGGGAGATGGGGTCCCGCGGGGGGCTTGTGAACCGTATGGTGGTGGACCACAGACCCAGAACTCTCGCAATTTTAGGAGTCACACAGGAAGAGAAGGAAGAACTAATGCCTCATTTTGTGGTGAGAAAATATCTAGACAGACATTTCCTTTGTAAATATATTCCAGGAGTGATGTGGTTCTTCTTAGGCCTGACATGATAAACAATAAATCAGTTAATCACATGATAAATGAAAATTATCAACCTAATTTTCATTTATTGGCTATATTGTTTCTTCTTGTCTCTCTCTTTCTACTGAAGACACTGGACAACAAAAAGCTCAACTCCGATGTTCTTCACTGACCCCTCCCTTTCTCTTTAAAATCTGTTTTAACCATCCAGCGCATTTTTGGATCGTTAAAAGCACCTAAGCTGAGAAGCTAAGCTAACAGGTCAACCTTGGGGGGAACAATCCTCCGTCTTGTCGAAGCACCAAAATTCACAGTTGAAACCCGTGCCTTCGTCTAAAAAGTTTTTCTCCGCAAAAAGAAGCTGAGAACTTGTTTACTGTTTTTTTTTTTTTTGTTTTTGTTTTTTTTTTTAAGTTTTGTGTGAAAAATGCTATGCTAAAGAGCTCAAACCACACCGAGCGTCTGCCATTTTGAGAACCAAAAAGAGAGAGAGCCCATGTCACATCAAGGGGCCTCCCTCCCATTTTTCTTAAAGAGACACACTGCTCGCTTCCTCGCTGTCCATCCTTCGGTTCAAACGGTCTTATACTGCCATCCAGTGGTCCAAAAAGCTACTACACTCAAAACAAATTACCATTTCTTCTTAAATTTGACAATAATTACTAATTATTGTCAAATTTCAAACAATATTATTGTTTATCGCAATAATTTCTGAGACGATCGCCCAGCAAAATTTGTTATTGTGACAGGCTAGTCATGTGACAAGTTCTTCTGATACTTAATTTTGTTTGCAATTTTTTTTTCCTTTAGAAATTTGGTGAAATTGAAGATCTCCGTGACCAAGATGCCAGCAGCGTCATCATGACCTTTAAGACACGAAGTGAAGCAGAGAATGTAAGTCAAGTGACTCTAAATTCAACCAGACTCTCCTTCTTCCTGCTCTGTTTTCTCCCATATCCTGTCACGTTTCATCCATGGAGGCTTTCATTTCTCATTCTGCCAGTCTCTCCTTTTTTGTTTTCCAGGCAGCCAATCAGGGAGCTAAGTTCAAAGGTCGTGTTCTGCAGATCTCCTGGTACAAGCCCAAGACACCTTCTGTTACAACTGAGCCAGAGGAGGAAGTGGCTAAAGACGAGGACAACACGGTACAAAACAACTCACACACAGATAGTCTCATTTGGTCATGGAAGTTTTTTGCCATTTAAGTGGGGAAACTTTTTTTGTAGAAGTTTAATTTACATTTGTACATTTCTTTCTGGGGCTTCTGAATTTTTCACAGCCACAGCTAAATCAGAGCGAGCCTCTCAGTGCTAAGAGCATCTTAGCCCATTGAGTAAAACAGCACTACTGTCAAGTGAAACCTTACTGTAGTTTCAAGTAGCAATATTGAGAGGGTGGTGAGGGGGTGGGGGTGGCAGAATGAGGTTGGTCCTTTTCTTATCACTTGCTATTTACTGCCCTATAAGTCACACTTTTTTGCATAATTTACATGACCTGAGACTTATAGGCTGAAGCGACATATTTATGGATTTTTTTCCCCCCCATATTTATAAAACCAATTGAGCAGTACCACGTTCAGCTACTTGATAGCAGCAGAGTAGTAGTAGTATGGCATACTGTTGTATCATGTAATAGGTAAACGTGGCTATAATGACCAATTCAAAAGTTCAAGACAAAAACAACTGGACTTTATTTATTTTACAGTACTTTATACTTTTTTCTTGAACTTTTTTGAATTTACATTGTCCTGGATGACTGAGACTCTTCACCAGCTATTAATGACACAATCAGCCTGCCATAGTCCCACCTTCATTCTGCTCGCTGCTTGGAACCGTCAAACCAGCTGCACTGCCCCGGCGAAATGCAGCTAATTTGACCATTAAAGTGCATTTATTAAGCAAACGTTAGACTGAGACACACCTTTACCATAATTTAGAGCAAAAAAAATAATTGTTCTTAAGTGTTATAGTCTTGTTAAATTCTTGTTTAAGTCCTCCCGTGCACGCTCCCATGGCCGCCATTTGGCAGCCCATCCGGCTGACATTTCCGGGTTGTCAGCGGTAACATGTAACAAACATGACGCATCAGGGGTGACGCATAATAGATGCAACATATACAGTGAGGCGACATATTTATGGATTTATCCACTTTATTAGCCAAATATGGACTGATGCGACTTACACGGCAGAGCGATGTGTACGGCGGAAAATATGGTATTTGTAACCAGCAAGCCATGCAGCTGTGTTTAGTTCAGCCAGTTGTTGAAAATCACAACTTATTTTTGTGTCCATGGCCTTAAAACCATATTCCAATTTGTGCATATTGTTTTGTTGCCCACATTGTACCCGCCTCAACTTTTATTTGCATCCACCATGGCAGCCACAGCAGGTTGCAGCTTCCGTCTCTGTCTGTGCCATTATAAGACACTTGGGCAACAGAAAAGACTGTGTTGTGCCACATATGTCTCGATGCATTTTCAGCAATAAATGTGGTAAAACTAGCTTATTGCTAGTTGCAGGGGTGCAACTAATGAATTACAAACACTCACATTACTATAATTTAGTAGATTTTTGGGTACTTGTACTTTTATGAGTATTTCTTTCAAGTGTGTAGTTTTACTCATACTTAAGTACAATTTAGACCATGTAATCTACTTCACTACTTTTAGACCATGTACTGTAATCTACTTTGCTACTTTTAAAATCAAAAGTCAATACTGAGTACAGCCGTAATTTGAATTGTTATTCAAACCGTTCATCTGCATCTTTGTAGCCAGTAAGGCTCTGAGATCGCAGACGCAACAATCACCTATGACTGAAGCAAAGAAAAACTGTAGAGTCATTTTATTTAGAGTCGACTCTTCACAGCCAAACGAAGCCGAATAGACTCTGTTAATCTATAAAACCAGCTCCTGCTGACGCTGAACGAAGGGTCCAGAAAGTGATGGGTGACAGAAATGTCAGAGTTGAAGACACTTACCTGCCTGTTGTTCAGTGTATTTGGAAAAGTTTAAACTGTTCTGTGCCGGTTCAAAATTATATTTCTTTCTTTTAACAAAAATAAAAAATTCCTGCTTTAGCTACATTTGTTTACAAAAGAAATGGCCTTAGTATAATTTTTCTATACTCTATTGTTCATCTGAGAAATGTGCTTTGAATATAGCTATTATACTGTATACACTATTATATACAGTAGTTAAGTAAATATATATTCATTCAACCTTTATTTAGGCAGGTTAATCCCAATGAGCCTCGAAGACTCATTTACAAGAGAGACCTGGGATATATATATACTGTATACCGTATATATAAAGTAATTAATACTCTTGAGTAGTTTTTGAGAAGAGTACTTTGTATTTAAGTATTTTTAATAACACCAGTACTTTTACTTGTAATAGAGTGCAGTTTAAGCAGTGTAACAGTAATTGTACTTGAGTTCAAATGTTCAGTACTCTTTCCACATCTGGCCAGTTGTGCTTGGCCTTATCTAGAAATGCGATGTTAGCCTATGATGATAAATGTTGAGAACTGGTTTCAAAGATCTTCTACATAATGATGATAAGTATAAGAGGTCAGGGGTCATTAGGAAACCAGACAATCCTAAATATCAAAGTTACACTGATGATGTTTTTGTGTCATTTGAACAGAAGGAAGCAAACTCTTATTTGCCAGGAGAGGAGGAGCGGGGAGAGGAGGAGGAAGAGGAGGAGGACGATGACGAGGACGATGAATGCGAGAGCAGATCTTGGAGGCGATAAAAAGACTGAGTTGTCTCCGACAAAACTCATATAGATTTTCCTCAATAAAAAAAGGAACTCTTCTTTTTTTTTTTTTTTTTTTCCCATTAGGCTTTATGGTAATTTTAGACTTGAATCAAAGAATAAACGCCTTTTACTTTATTCTAATCTCCCCCACCACTCCCCCAAAAAAACGCTTTGAGGGTTAACATTTTTTATGTCCCTCAATGAAACAATGGTTTGAGATGTCTCACTTTTGCTGAGAATGATACATGTTGAGTTGTTCTTCTAGATAGGAAAATCTATGTAAGTTTAGTGTGCTTACCATATGATTAATATCAGTAATGCACAACATTTGTGTCTACTGTGAATAGGTATTTTTATACATACTGTATTTAAACTCATTTCTCACCTTTTTTTTTTTTTATTTTTTTTTTTTTTTGTAAACTCCCATCCCTGGGTCAGGAACAGCCATTCCATCACCGGTAGAACGTTTTCAGACACTTTGAGAACGATTTATTTATTTTTCCACCACGTTAATGCCGTGCGTCGTACTTATATTGGCAGAGTACGGTATGGTTTTCAGTTTCACCTTGCTCACTATTGGCCCTAAAATGTTAAAAGATGCATTATAGCTCTGTGCGTTGACTAAGATTCAACGTTAGCTTCTTATCAGACATCGGGGTGCAGCTGTACGGTGACCATATTAGAGCCAGTGCATGGGTACTGAAGGGTCCCGGCCAAACAGAATGAGCAGACGATGTTGACAGATGTACACCAGAGACAGTCTTGTAGCATTTTTTTCAACGTTTCTTCCACTTTTTTTTTTTTTTTTTTTTTTTTTTGCACCCTCAGTATCCACCTCCACTCTTTGTGAATTTGCACCAAAACAGGTGTTGCACAATTTCTAAGAGTGTAAAACACGTTGACTTCTCTGTCCCTCGAAGGACAGGGCAGGTGACATCCATAGACAGGTGTTTGAATGTAATACTGAACAGTTGATTTTAATATTGCAAACAATAGTGATAATAATTAGATATATATAATTTGCCTTACACAGTCAGCAGACTGTTGAGTTTTTACAGGATTTGTGATTTATTTTGTAAATTGTGTAAATGCTTGAGAGACTAATTATTGTACTTCTTTGTTCTTCCTGTTTTGATTTAGTCATTTCACATGGACGGTGTGTCGCATCAGGTAGAAGAGGTCAAACGAGTGCTCGGCTGCTAATTTGCAGGACTTAACAGTCCAGCTTGCTTATTATTATTATTATTATTATTATCGCTGTCATCAAGAGCGCATTTCTTTTAAAGAAGCATTCAGAGCTGCTCTGAGTTAAACGCTTAAAAAAAAAATTTTTTTTTTTTTTTTTTTTTTTTTTGCACAACTGGAGCTTCTGCCTCAGTTTGAATCTTGTCAGTTTAAAATCCGTCTGATAAAAGTGCAGGCTGAATGACTAAGATTCGACTTCTGCCTTCCTCCCGTATACTCTTATTTTGGAGTGATTCGAATGGGAGGAACTGAATCCTTTGGCATGTTCTGAATGCAGTTGTTGCTCTTTAATAAGTAAAGTTTACATTTGGTTTACCAGAAACTGAGTCGACTCATATTAAGCCAAAACAAAGGAGAGATTAAGTCGTTATTCTGCTGCTGTCCCACCTCGTTACACAAATAATCTGGCGGGAAAATTCACATGATGCTTCTGCCTGAATGTAAATAAACCCAATACCAGATTTTCTTTTTTACTTCATACACTGGCACCGTTTATATTTAAAGCAGTGGTTCCCAACCCTGATCCCTGAGGAATGCCACCCTGCATGTTTTAGTTTCTCTGCCCCAACATCCGATTCAGTCATTTGATAACTTCCTCAAGCTCTGCCTGTTTAATAATCCATTCATTCAGATCAGTTGTGTTGGAGCAGAGAAGCAACTAAACCATGCAGGACGGTGTTCCTCAAGGATCAGTGTTAGGAACCAGCATGTTTGTCCTCTTAATTTGTCTAATGGAGTTTCTGACGAAGGGATGACTTTACGCTTCATTATGTCTGATCGGTTCAGAAAAGGAACCGGCGGCGCACGTTTCCTGCTTGTATAAACGAGGATTGTCCCTCGTTTTGTTTTGTACTATCCTCTGTATGCTACCATCACACAAATAGTGTACAAAATGTAAAATGTTTATTGGATAATAGTTTTGGATTTGTTACTGTTTATATTTGCAGGATGTGTATGTATTTTATTCATGTATTTTGTTTGTAAAAAAATATATATAATTTACTAGCATGTTTGCTTTTGCCAATAAAGATGAAGGAATGGGGAGCTTGTAAGATGATCGAAGAAGAAAAAAAATAATAATTAATTGGACGTGAAAAGAGAACCAAAAAATTAAGGGAAAGAAATCTGGGAGAAAATGGATAGAGAAAAAAAAAATCACAAGCAAAAGCATTCCAGAAAACAACCTTCAAATCTTGTGTGGTCTCCTTTACTTGACATGTTTTTTGTGAATGTTTTATTAGTGTACTTTGCATTTTTCAGATATGAGCAGTGTTCCCTGAACAAATGAGCAGAAATGTTGGGGAAATGCTCCAGTCAGTATTTCTTTATATGTCTAATATTTACGCGTTGCAGTTCCACTGTTTTCAATCTTAATCTATGATTAGTGAAGTGTTTACAGGTGGAAGCAATCTGAATAATCCAGGACTTGGATTAAATTTTAAATTCATATTGAGTGCACCTCCATGGATAAATATTCTAATGTAAAATATGTTATTTTATTGCAAACGCCTTTTTTTTTAAGTGCACCTGCTTTTCAGTTTTCTCCTTTTCTACATTTCAATTTGATTTAAAAAGAAAAAAGTTTATTGTGTTGTTTCAAAACTTCTAAGGTCCTTATTATAAATGCACACCAAACTAAAAGCTTGAGGCTCAGAAGATTAAACGGTAAATAAAACTTTGTGACCAGACTTGCCAAAGCATAAATGTCTGATGTAAAAGGTAAATTTTAAATTCTTTGAAAGATGAAGTGTCTCAGAAGTAAAATCAGACTTTAATAAATGAAACATTTAGTCTGAACTGATCTCAAAGTAAAAAAGGTTTTGCAGTACATTAAAAACATGCAATTTACTAATTTTATAAAGTAAATTTATATTGATCCAAAACATTTTCACATGGCAACATTATTTGGGGTGAAATCTCAAATCACTCCAAATATCTGAACATGTTTAAAAGTCTTGTATCTTCAGTTCTTTACTTCCAACAGGCCGGACTTTGTAGTAATTTTTCATTTTAATTCATGGCCTCATAAACACAAACCATGCGCTTCTGTTGTTGATGCGTAATAGAATGTGTCTATTTGTCATACGCAGGTTAACACAGGTAACAGGATAATACATTACATATTTATTGCATATAACATACTACACAGGTAGTGTGATGGGTTATTGCATTGAGATAAGTTGATTATGATAGTAAGGTAGTGCAGCAGCAATAAACAAATTAGCTGTCAGATAATATTAGTCATAACAGATGTGGCTTAGTGTATACTGTATTTCAGTAATCTGACAGCTTGTGGGTAATAACTGTCTTGAGTCTTCTTACATGATGGCATTCTCCTGTACCGTCTGCCTGAAGGTATTGGGCAAAAAAAGTCATTGAGTTTGTGGCCATCCACTATCATTCTGACACTTTTTAAAAATTGTATTTACTGAAATTATGAAGAAGGGAAAAAAAAAAACAACTGACAAGAAGATTGTATTTGAACATGAAAAGTAGATTCTGAAAACGTGTGCATCAGATGTCCATGAAGCATGTCAGACTTTAATCTGTTGTTTAGGGGTGACTCTTGTTCTGTCCTCCACTTGTCTGCTTTCTTAATTTTTTTTTTTTTTTTTTTTTTTTTTTTTTTTTTTTTTTTTTTTTTTTTTTTTTTTTTTTAAAGCTCACTACACACAATGTTGTCCTGGTCAAGAACAAGAACTGACAAATAAGTATTTTGTTTGTTTGTTTTACTGAATAACCTTCAGAAAGTCTGAAGACTTAACGGTCAGATTACATCACCGCCTGACACAATTTAAAGAAATTAGGATGCAGGCGTCAGTTCTCAACGTGTCATCCAGGATGAGACAACTTAATCCTATGTCCTCTTCTAAACCAAACAGCATGCAGGACTTGGAGTGTTGCATGCTGGGAAAAAAAACAGGCTGCTTTTAATCTGCGTAATGAATAAGAAGATGCCACGGCGGTAATGGATGCCTGCCATCGTGCTGCTGAATTATTCAAAGTCTGGGGAACAGGAGAGGCGGCCGGGAGGATCAAATTGACCTGGTGTGTCACCTGTACGCCTCGGTCCGCATGTCGCCCATGGGTTCATGGGTTTGAACCTGCAGCCATGAGGAGGCTGGTGCTGGAGGGATGGGTGCTCACATGGGGAGGGGTCCAAGGCCAAGACTGGGTTAACTTTTAGGCCTAAACCTTAAAGATGGTGAAATCAAAACCATTTTATTCTGTTATGAAATCATCTGTGTGGTGTGAAGAAGACGGCTCGGACCAATCAGGTTCTGATGTCTGCTAAACTCACGTGTTAAATTCACTATATTCAACACATTTTTACAGACTGACAAAGTTTAGATTTGTAAATAATAAAAAAAAACTTACATTAGGCCGTAATTTATAAAACAAACTGTTTAATAAAAGTGAGATCAAACTCACCTCCTCACAAAAGATGAATATGTATCTCTAAACTTATAGTGTTGTCAACAGCTCTGAGCTCTTTATTAAATATGGACATTTTTCTGGTTACAAAAAAAACACCACACAGAAACGAGTAAAAAAAGTACACTTTGACTGAAGCAGCATTATCTGCCTCCTACATTAAAGAGTAGAAACACCAACATGTGTGAATCATGGGAGTCTCGTGTCGCTCATGGATGAAGAGAAGATACAACCTGTAGTTTTCCACACGGCGACTGTTTGCTTGAGGCTTACTTTTTAGTTTGCGATCCTGACCGCCTCTTTTAGGAGTGTAATAGGGAGTGAAAGACGCAGGTGTGTGGTTACCCTGGTGATCATAATGAACCACTGGAGGCAGCTTTAACAGTTCGTTAATTTTGCTTCCCCTTCAGTTTATACATAAAAATGAATCTTTTTTTTTTTTTTTTTTTTTTTTTTTTTTTTTTTAGGCTGAGGTAAGAGGGACACCCCCTCTTGAGGAGCCACGTTAAAATTTGTAGAATTTTTACTGTAAATGTGAAAATGAAAAATTGTTTATGAGCAATTACAGCCTAAGACTAAGGAGCTTATGGAATTCAGAAAAGAGTCTGTCGACATTCAACCACTTGTCATCAATGGGGACGATGTCAGACTTCTGCTTCCATCATGAAGGACCTGACCTGGGGTGCACACTGTGGACACAGTGAAGAAGGCCCAAAAGAGGCTCTACTTGAGTTCTCATGGAAAGCAACATCTCTGAAAGACTGCTGCTGTCCTTTTACTGCTGCAGTGGTTTTCCAGCAGCGCAGAAGAAAAAGCTTCACAGGGTCATTAAGGTCACAGCTAATCGGATGTCCCCTCACTAGAAAAATGGCATGTTTCCTGTTGTCTAAGGAACATCAAGAAAATCCTTCAAGGCCCATCACACGCAGAACATGTACTGTTTGGGCCAGATGCTTCAAGACAAAAAGTAACCGATGAAGAATGAGATTTAATCCTTCAGCTGTCACCAAGCTGAACGCTGCTGTGGTCGATCTGTCCTTCTGCACCTTGATGTTTCCTATAAAATAGTCTCATGTTTGTAGTTTTGTCAATTCCGACTAAGAGACAAATGCAACATGATGTGAAGAGAATGGAAAACAGAATATTTAACACATGTTTTTTTTTTTTGTCTCTTTACTCTTTTATATATCAGTTTTAACAGAGTGATGAGAAATGCACCTTCATTGTTACAATGACAATAAAAATTGTGATTAGGTATTTTATATATGTGAGTTTATATATAT
>JARVLU010000324.1:12285335-12296487 GCA_031762415.1 Simpsonichthys santanae
AGAGACCTGATTTTAACAAAGAGTGATGACAACAATGAACAACAAAGACAATAGACAACCATAAAAGGATGCGTACAAATTGAGAATAACAAGAGAAAATAAAATGGTATTTAAAAAAAAAAAAAGGAACCAAAAAAATAAATAAATAAAAAAAGGGAACTTGGTTGTAAGGTGCTGTAGAAAACTAAAAACAAGTATGCGTGTTCACAAAGGTAAAATTTATCAAAATACTCTAAAGCAACTAAGTGGCTACAAAAATGTACATGACAAAATAGTAAAATTACTTCACACTAATTACAGACTTATTCTATTTTAATACTAGAGCCCGACCGCTTGACCCAACGTGTTGGGGAACATATCGATATAGGTGCTAATTGGCCCATTATGCACAGATATAAACTCCTTACTTGCAAATGGTGTAATTGTACAATGTATCCAGCAGAGGGCGGATGAAGACTACTTTCAAGTCAAGCATGCTGCACACTTGAGAACCAGGAGACAAATACAGTAAACCCTGTGTAGCGTATTTTGCTGAACGGCGAGTTTATTGTAACTGATCTGTGAAATAAATTTAAAAAATCAACAATAAATTATCTTCAATCCTCCAAACTGCTTGTGATTAGCTATGTGCCTCTCAAGTTAGCAAGCTAACGTTTAGATAACCTAACCTGGGCTATTGCCTTGTAAAACTTTATCTGGAAAAATAAATTTAACACTGAGGTAAATATATCAGTGTTAGTAACGTTATCTTTGTCAAGATCTTTGTTATCTTTGTTTAATTAATATTTTTGTAACGCACTTGATAAATTTATGCTGAAATGTGGAGGATAGAAAATGTGAACGCATGGAAGACTGTTTTTATGAGCAGTGCACCACTTGTAAACATAGTGTGAGACTACGTATAGCGTGGATCTGATTTGCTTAGTTTTGTTTCATTCATTCAACTTTTATTTAAACAGATAAGTCACATTGAGCCTCGAAGACTCATTTACAAGTGAGATCTGTTAGACAGACAATAAAAGTGGTGAAAAATGACACATAGGGTTTGGAGACCAAAAAATAAATAAATTCCTAACACATTTTTTACCTCTGCTCACATGCTGTTTACTTAAGATTCTTGGGGGTGGACAAAGCTCATTTTCGGCACTAGCCTTCCCCTACCAATATTCGGTATCGACGATAGCTAAAATTTCAATTTTGGTAAGGTTCTAATAAATACAGTGTATTTTAATGGCTCTTTAATCACAGACCTCACAGGTTGTTCTGTGTTGTTGCAAAAAATTAAATAAAATAATTAAAAAAAAAAAAAAAAAGCAGCCGCTACATCTCAAGTCAATCACTGCAAACCTCAGGCACAAAATGGTATACAGTACACTCATCTCATCACAGAGTTATTATATAAAGAATAAATGTACAAGCAAACAGGTAGCTGATCGTTTGTTTTCACCAATGAACAACTTTAGACCAGAGATGGGCTTTTAAAGACAGCTACAAAAATAGACGTTATTAATATTAAACTACTGTGATAAACTTTTCTGTATCTTCCTTCCTTTTGTACTTCTTGTGGGCTTAAAAAAACTCCCACTAAAAGCCAGAAATTAAAATAGTAAGTCAGGCCCGAGTCTACCTTTTGAGTGTCTATGTCCTGACGGATGTTTCCCATCTCTTTGCTGATCTTCTCCTTTTGCTTCTCAGCTTCGTGGAGCTGAGTGTTGGTTTCCTGAAGCTCAGATTCTTTTTGCTGCAGCCAAAACCAAAGTTGGTTGATAGATTCAAAAAATATATGTTTATAACCAATATTAGATCATGTCAATTACGTACTTTTAAAGAAAAAAAATTACCAGGTAACAAACTTTTTAAGCAATATAGAAACATTTTTAACAATGTTAAAATGTTTATAATGCGAGTAAAAACTGTAAAATGATAATAAATCTGATGAAGAATGATAGGAATGAACGCGTTACCTCTTTATAAGCGTTTTTTCCATCACCTATGTATTTAGTGATCTCTCGTTCGAATGCAGTGATTTTCTTCACTCTCTCTTTAATAGCATTGATCTGTCAGAAAATGAGACTAATAAACATTCATTTATAATGAAACAGCAGGAGAATAAGAAACATTTTTTGTGCTTTTTAAGAAAGGTCACTTTTTTTATTTTTAACATTCATTTTACAAGATTAAAAAAAACTGGAAAAGCTACTTTTCTTAAGGGTGTTTAAGAAAGACAGTTCAATGATCTATTAATAAAGAAAAAAAAAAATGAACACAAAAAACTAATGTACTCAAACAGTACCACAAAAAGCATGAGGGATCAGAGAATAGATGTGTGAAAAAAATAAAGAGTTGAAGCTGAACTCAAGTTTTTAGTACAGAAAAAGTTAAATGACAAAAAAGAAGTTTCCACCTTCTCTTGTTCTTCTTCATGCTTTTGTCTCTTGCGCTCCACCAGCTCTTGTTTCTCTTGTTGCAACTTCTCCAGCGTTGCAGACAGAGGCAACAGTTGCTCCTTTGCCTCCTGATTGACCACAAAGCATTTATTAATATTTTTACCATGAGAAAACAAACAAAACAAACAAACAAATACAAAAGTACCCTCATGTCCCTGGTCAGAGCCTGTATCTCTGTGGTAAACTCGACACACTGCTCCTCCAGCTGCTGCTGTTTCTGCATGTCGCTGCTGAGCTGGAGCTTGTCTGCCCTCGTCTCATTTACTGCACTTTTCAGCATTTGGATCTGGTCCTGCTGGTCCTGGATAAGCTTACGCTTTAGATCCATTTTGCTGGAGGCTAAAAGGAAAAAGAGTCAAAAACTATTAAAAGGCAAACATTACTAACAAAGTTCTACCAAAAGTCTGGGAATGCACAGTTGCTCCTCTTAGCAGAATTAATAGAGTTTGTCGATTTACTGGCTGGATTTTAACTACAGTCGAAATTTTGGACAGAGTTAAGTTTGGGACTTTGGGAAAGCCTGTCCAAATTCTCAACGTTAGCCTGTTTTGTATGATTCAACAACCTGTTGTGAAATGTGACTTTGTTGAAACAACCAAGTGTTCAAACATCAAGTGTCATGCTGATGGTTTGAAATACAGTACTGAAAAAAAAAAAGACACTATATTTAAAATTAACTGATTAAGTACGAGCTATTCTACTGCCACAAAATCAGCCCAAAAGCATAATTCTACCACAGCTCCTGCAAATAAGAGTGTAAAGTCTTCTGAGGGATGAGTAGTTTACCTAATCAAAGTTCATGCTCAGTCATCCAGGTACAAAATTCAGTAATGGTCAGTCAGCTCATCTGGACGGTTTCTTTTTTTTTTTTGCGGAAAGACGTTTCGCCTTCTATCCAGATGCCCTGATTGACCATTATTGGATTTTGTACCTGGATGATTGAGCATGAACTTTGACGTCTTGAACCATTTTGGCTGTGGCTGCCTGCCTGGGAGGAGTCGACGGGGACAGGACAGCCCACAGAAACCATCGGATCACCAACAAACTGGTTGGTCCATTAAAGGAGTGTACTGCTTAGTGGGGAGAAAACCATTTACTTGGGACTCCTCAGACTGATGAAGCCCTCTGGATAGAGGGCGAAACGTCTTTCCACAAAAAAGAAACTGTCCACATGACCTGATAGACCATTATTACTACTGTAATAAACTTTTCTGTATCTTCTTTCCTTTTGTACTTCTTGTGGGTTTAAAAAAAAACTCTTAACAAAACTGAAATAAGTTCATTTTTCATCTAAGCGAAAAATAAAATTTCACTTTAATTTTTGTGGTTAAACGTGTAGGTGTCAGTTTTAGGGCTAGGGCTTCAGTCTACTCAGTTTCTGGTCCCACCTGATAATTTACAAAGATCAAACAAAGACGGCTCGGTGCAGCACAAAAAAAAAAAAAAAAAAAAATCTATAATTCATGCTAGTACAAAACAAATTGATGCAACATCAAAAACTAGACTTTAAGTTTTGTGTTTTAAATGAGTATGATGAAACTGCAACAATGGGTTCTTACTTGTGTCCAGCTTGTGCTGAGTCTCTTGTTTCTCCTGACTAACTTGCTGAATGCTTCTGGTCAAATCAACTCCCTGGAGCTTGGCTGCATGCTGAGCAATTTTCCTTTCCAACTCTTTTAGGTCCATCTGAAAATCAAATAATAATAAAATGTAACAGCACACAAAACACAAGGTAATACAATAATTGCCACGTCATTATTTATGGTTAAAATGTTAACCAGTTTTTGTGTTTATGTGGTTCTTTTGAAATCAAGAAATGAGGGGTTTAAAATCTTGGACTATCAAAATTAATCAAAAGCTTAGAAATTAAAAGAAATACACAGAAATAGAAAAGATACACCCATCAGCCATAAGATAATGACCACTGACAGATTAGGCAAGTATATTAATATTGGTAGCATTAGCAAACTTACAGCAGTTCGGCCTACCTGTAATTTAGTACAAGTTTTGTTTAGGTTTTACTATTACCTTAGCAGTATACAGTACAGTATTCAATGATAATAATAAAATAATAATAATAATGGTATTATACTTGTGTAAATTGTACTAGGTCAGAGGAGAAAATCACTTCTGTCAGGGCTGAAATTGAAGTTAGGAACCAGACTGGTAAAATCAGTGTGGTTTTAGCTTAATCCAGTCAGAACTGTTTGAATACTACAAAAAAGGTTAAATTGTGTCATCTGGACCAGTTTCCAGAGGATGTCCTCAGTCTCAGGCTGTTTCTGAGGTTGGCTTGAAACACAGCATACTTATGGGACAGATCTGGTTGGCAGGCTGTAGACTGAGGAAGTCCTCTGGATGGGGGAAGAACTGTGTCTCACTTGAATAAACGGGTCCCGATGACACGATTTAACCTTTTTTATGGTTATCTACCCGGATGATTGAGCTTACAACGATTTTTTTTTTGCTTGAACACACTTTTCAGAACCCACTAAAGTCCAGATGTAAGAATAAGACATGATAGACGCATGCCTTGTGTAATCAGATTTCTTTTAAATGGGTTTTAGTCCACAATAAGCAAAATGTCAGAGGGTTATGGTTGATCAGTGACGGATAATAATAATAATTTATGTTAGAAACAGTGTACACAAGGACACAGGTCAGGTTGTGAGAAGATGCCAACAGAAGGGTGTTACCAGGTATCTGTCCATAAGAGAGATGTCCTGCAGGCAGGCCTTGGCCGTTTCCTCTTCAGACATCAAAGTCTTGAGCAGAGTCTCTTGTTCTTCCACAACAGATTTGAGCCTCTCAATCTCTCTGTTAACAGCCTGGAGACGGTTTCTCAGCTCAGGCAGCTCCTTTTCCTGAAACTGCACAATGGACTGTCTAGAAGAAATAAAAAGTTACAAATAAATGAGTTTATGATTAACTCTGAAGATGTAAATGCAAAAACTTTGAATCCCTCAACTATTCTTCTTTGACAGACCGTGAATGTTGTTACTGCTGCAGACTTACAATTTAGATTTTAAGAGGGAAAGATAATAAAATTATAAGAGATTAAAGCAAATTTGTAACGAATAACAAATTTGTTAATTAGTCATGCAGCAAATGAAGACGTACTGTTTGCTAAAGGTGATAAACACAAGCTATATGTTGTTGGTAAAAATGAAGTCTTTAAAAAAACATTTTTCTTTTTCTTTCCTTAGATAGAGAACTTTACTAGTTGGCTTTCTGTGAATGGTCTTGTAAAGTGCCCTGAGACAACTTTGTTGTGATTTGGCGCTATATGAATAAACTGAATTGAATTGAAGTTTATATTTACTGGTATATATATTTTAACATGGGACATTTAATTTAAACTTTCCTTGTGATTGTAATGATTGAAAAACTTAGATAAAAGCTAAATTAAATAAATAATGAAAAATTTCTATACAAATCAGAGGTAAAAACCAAAAGAGGGTGAAAACTGCAACAAAGTGGAAGCGCTAATCAAGCTTAGCTCTTATGAGTAAAATAATATTAAGCTGTGTATTATACTCATAATACATGTTTTTATTTATTGCTTATTTATTCAACAGCAAAATATGAATATGAATATTTTTAAGGTTCTGTTCGTTTAATGAGCGGACAGTTTTGAGTTCTTGAACATAAAGGAGTTTAGCTCCACCTGCTGGAACTGATTTCATAAATGTTGTGTCCTGTGACTGAAAATATGCTTTATTTTTCCAGCTGTTAGGCCACATCAGTCTGTCTAAAACCAGAAACAGAAGTGGCAGTCGTTTTGTATACGATGTGAAAATCTTCTTTCATTGATCATCTATAT
The DNA here is from genome assembly GCA_031762415.1 of Simpsonichthys santanae. Classification (NCBI taxonomy): domain Eukaryota; kingdom Metazoa; phylum Chordata; class Actinopteri; order Cyprinodontiformes; family Rivulidae; genus Simpsonichthys; species Simpsonichthys santanae. The sequence goes on from JARVLU010000324.1 coordinate 12,291,606, forward strand.
CAAACAACTTAAATTTTTGTTCATCAAGCAAAAAGTGACACATTACTGCATCGTTTGTTTCTCAACTTTACATCAGCTGAAACCAACCATCTTTATATTCTGTAGCCTTGGTGAGATTCTTCTGAGCACCAATATGTTATTTAATGTAAAATATTTTAAATCCAAAGGTCATGAAGCAATGAGAAACATTAATGCAATCACAGACATCAGTGGACTTTTAAACTTATAGAAATTTCAAACATTTTTTTTTTCTGCCCCACTATCAAACTTTGACTACGCTCCACCAGAAGATACTAGGAACACATTACCTCACAGGTTTGAGAGATATCATCTCATCTCTCTTCTTCTCCTTTTTCTTCAGGTCGTGTTCAGTGTTCTTCAGTTTGTCAGGCACCAAGCGTAGCTTTGACTGCATGTCACTAATAACTTCCTGCAGATCCGACTCAGAGGGAAAGGTTCGCTGGCACACAGGGCAGCAGGGTTCCCTCTCCTCTGTCAGTTGACTGATGAACTGGCTGTAAACTGCTGTGGCTCCTGCCAACATGGCTGCATCAGGAGAAAAGGAACAAACGAAACTGAAGAAACCAGTTATCTTTACTTTAAAACTCGAGATAATATGTATGACACAACTTTGCTGTACAGTAGTCCCTCGTTATTTCGCGGTTCGTTTATTTATTGCGGACTCGCTCTATTGCGGATTTTCAAGATAAGGCCGGACATGACACACCATTAGCTGATTGATGGGTGAGCCACACGATCGGCATAGAATTTTTATTTAAAATTAATAATTTAGCACCTCCTGCACCTCTGTGCAGCCCACACTGCAAGATAAGCTTCCTTCTGCAGCTAATCAGCTGATCTCCGTGCAGAGCGGAGAAGTGGGCGTGGCCGAGAGCAACTTGCAGATGGCAAAGAACAGAGGAGGCACACAGCTGATCATGACATTCGGTGCTCTTTTAGTGTTTAGAGTTTACAAACACTGTTTAGAAAATTGCAAGAGTGAGGGAAGGGTTTTATAGGTGCAGGTCATAAAATTAGAATATCATGAAAAAGTTGACTTATTTCAGTAATTCCATTCAAAAAGTGAAACTTGTATTATATTCATTCATTATACACACTGATATATTTTAAATGTTTATTTATTTTAATGTTGATAATTATAACTGACAACTAATGAAAACCCCAAACTCAGTGTCTCAGAAAATTAGAATAATAATTAATACCAATGAAAAAAAGGATTTTTAGAAATGTTGACCAACTGAAAAGTATGAACATGAAAAGTATGAGCATGTATAGCACTCAATACTTAGTTGGGGCTCCTTTTATCTGGATTACTGCAGCAATGCAGCGGGCATGGAGTCGATCAGTCTGTGGCACTGCTCAGGTGTTATGAGAGCCCATGTTGTTCTGATAGTGGCCTTCAGCTCTTCTGAGTTGTTGGGTCTGGTGTATCACATCTTGACACAAGTCAGCAGTCTTCCCCATGACTGTGTAGCCTACAGAACTAGACTGAGAGAACATTTAAAGGCCTTTGCAGGTGTTTTGAGTTAATTATCTGATTAGAGTGTGGCACCAGGTTTCTTCAGTACTGAACCTTTTTACAATATTCTAATTTTCTGAGATAATGAACTTGTGGTTTTCATTAGTTGTCAGTTATGACCTTGGCCATTCCCTGACATCCCTCGAGAATGTTTATGGATCTCATCGGAGGGAGCTGGCTGATGATTCCATCCTTATCAGAACTCTTAACAGTGCCCTCGAGAGTGTCCATGGACATTGCTCAGCGTTCTTGGCGTCTCCCCCCTCTGCTGAATGTCTACATCACTATGTGCTTGTTTGTATGAGGTGTTTTTTAATATTAAGAGTTTTTCTTCTCAGGTAAGAAGAAAGAGTTTTAATAGGATTTTTTTTTTAACTCCAATTCCTACATGTATCCAGTTTCATTACTTTTTGTCTGTCTAAGCAGATCTCACTTGTAAATGAGTCTTCTAGGCTCAATGTGACTTATTTGTCTAAATAAAGGATTATTTTTATGAAAAATCAACAGTAAAAGAAAACATTTGAAATATATCAGTCTGTGTGTAATGTATGAATATAATACAAAGTTTCACTTTTTGAATGGAATTACTGAAATAAATAAACTTTTTCATGATATTCCAATTTTATGGCCAGCACCTGTATATAAACACTAAAATAAACAACTACCACATTTTCCGCCATAAACGTCACTCGGCCCTATAAGTTGCATCAGTCCAAATACTGTATGTCTAATAAAGTGGGAACATCCATAAATAAGTCGCTTTGCTGTGTATGTCACTATTATGGGTCGACGCTGACATATTGCGTTTGTTATTCGTCACTGCTGACCACCCGGAAAAGTGAGCTGGCGTTGTGCCAAAAAACTTTTGGCTGCCAAATGGCGGCCGTGGTAGTACACAGGAGGACTTTAACAAGAATTTAACAAGATTAACACTTAAAAACAATTATTTGTTTGCTAAAATTATAGCAAAGGTGTGTCTGAGTTGAACTTTTCCTTAATAAATGCACTTTGAAGGTCAAATCAGCTGTATTTCAAAAGCCAATATGTGGAAACATGAACGTGCAGAGGAATGACTCGCTGTCCTTTTCTTTGAAATTTAACAAGATAACCACCTAAAAACAATTATTTGTTTGCTCGACTTTATAGCAAAGGTGCGTCTCAGTTGAACTTTTACTTAATAAATGCACTTCAGTGGTCAAATTAGCTGCATTTCGCCAGGGCGGCATAGCAAAATGAAGCAGATTTGACAGTTGCTCCAGGCAGACGACGATGGCAGACTATGGCAAGCCAATTGTGTCATTAATAGCCACTTTTACCTATTAAATTATACAAAGGCATGCCATACTACTAGACTGCCATCTAGCGGCTGAAAATGGTAGTGTCCAATATTGAACTTGAACTTTCTTGTCTTTTCTTGTAGTGTCCAATACTTTCAATGTCAGAATGAATGAAAACGGTAATATCTCAGCCAAAATGTTTTTATAAATATGGGAAAAAATTCATAAATACGTCTCTTTGGCATATAAATTGCAGGGCATGTAAATTACCGTATGCAAAAAACTGTGACTTATAGGCTGCAAAATACGGAACTTAGTACTTAACTTATCGCTGGACTTTAGGGTACAGATCCCCCGCAATAAACGAGGGACTACTACTATAGCTCCATTTTTTTTTTTTGTCTTAACTCTAAAACATCAGAATTTTAAGGAGACTGTACACACAAACATGTTCACTTGCAGATTACACTCTAACCAGGTATAATCACATTGTGAAATCTGTTTTCAACAGAAAATCTACAGATAATGTTAGCATTAAAGTGCACATGTACAAATGGATTGTGTAAAGCTTATTTTAACATGTACTCTGTAATCAGTAGCCGTGTTAAATCTAAGAAGGATTCTTCAAACTTCTGCTTCTAACCATTTACCTCGCTGTTTGGATATCTTCTCCAAATCTTCCTGCAATTTGCCCAAGTCCTGATCCAGATCTTGACTGCCACAAACGCTGAAGAACTTTTCTTCATCACTCGCCAACTGCTGCTCCTTCTTACGAAGCTCAGCAACAATATGATTTTTATTCTGCTCACTTGAAGCCAAATCTTTACTGAAATGAATGGAAAGAGCAAAAGAACAGTGACAAACACCAAACACATACTTTTTGTTCTGAACTTCTAAATTCTGTTGTGTTTGCTTTAATGCAACTACATTATACTTACTTGAGTTTTGCAAGTCGGTCCCTGGTGCTATTGATTTCCTTGGATTTGGAATAAATCCAATCCTCCAGCTCTCTCTTGTTGGGAAAGTGACCCAAGAGGGACACAAGTTCATCACCATGGCGAGACTTAATCTTACGCACCTGCTCATCTTTTTCCACCTAGAAGATCAAGAAGGCAAGCTGAAAGAAGAGGCAGCAGATGACAGAGTTTCAGTGTAAAGGGTCTACTCTGACATGAAATCTCATACTTTATCCTTTTTCAACATGTCCATCTGTGTGCGCGCAGCTGTGTGCATGTTGAGAAGCTGAATCTCTTGGTCGAGCTGTCTCTGGGCACGGTCAAGTTCAACCTTTTCTTTTTGGAGTTGCTCAATCTCAATCTTAAGCTCTTCCACATTGGAGCTCTGAACCGCTCGCTGCAGTTCCCGTTCCTGAGGTAAAACAAACCAGAATATGGGCTACATATTTTGTTGCAAACACACTGAAAATCTAGATAAGTACCAAGTTTTGTTAATTTGTGATCACTCAAGATGAGTACTGTATTTCAATCAGGGGTATAAGTAGTAACGTGTTCTCACAGCTTTAGCCAACTCATTTTCCAGCTCTTGTAGTCGACTAGATGAGCCCTCAAGCCTCTGCATGTCTTCCCTGATATTCCTCAATTCTTGCTGCTTTTTCCCCTGCATGTCTCTCTTCAGCTCTACTGTTCTTTCCAGGCCGGTCTTCTTATCCCTGATTTCATCAATCGACTGCTGCTTTTGCTGTTCCTTTTCTTGTAGATCAGCCTGAATGGACAAAACAACAAAATACTGAATATTAATAATGTGTCAATCATTTTATTCAAGAATTCAAGGTTCTTTATTTGTGTATACAGGGTCCCAGTTACATCCAACTAGGGCTGGGTGATATGGACCAAAATTAATATCTCAATATTTTTATTTTTTTAACAAAAATTGCAATATACAATGTATATCTCAATATGTTTTCTTTACATAAAGTAATAAAAATATATTTGAGTCAAAGTTTTGTCCCAATTGTCACACAGGCATATAAACCGGATTCCAAAAAAGTTGGGACACTAAACAAATTGTTAATAAAAACTGAATGCAATGATGTGGAGGTGCCAAC
>JARVLU010000324.1:12298605-12310495 GCA_031762415.1 Simpsonichthys santanae
AGCCATGATGTTGTGATTGCTGCAGAATGTGGTCTGGCATTATCTTGTTGAAAAATGCAGGGTCTTCCCTGAAAGAGGTTGTTGATGCCTATGATTGACTGCAATGCTGATAAATGTTTGTCAAATAAGGATGTATACTGTATAGGAAAATAAGCCGTTTCATTTTAAAAGGAGGAAATAGGTCAAAAAATGTATTAGAAAATGCATATATTTGGTGTCCATTCATAATAAAATAAAATGAGAACGTCAGTCCTAATGCAAAATCTTAAAAGCTCTGTTGTTTGCATGGGAAACTTAGTACAGGAAAAATTTGTTTGCATGCACACATACATAAATTATAAATGAAACGACAAGCATTGGACTGCTTGTCTTACATTTTTTAACAATGATTTGTGAACAACTGTTTCACAGAACATTTCTTACCATAATCTGACTGAGTGTCTCTTTTTCCTGCTCCAGTCTTTGAGTGACATGTTGATGAAAGCTCTCAAGCTGCAAAGAGGTGAAAGGCGGTCGGTCATAACCTTCCATTTCCAGGTAGGATGAGAGTCCACGAACCTGTGAGACAGAAGGGACGTGAGAAACAAAAAGGTTTTTGTATACGTACTAGCTAGTTTTCAGGTATAATAGGTAAACAAAAATATTATTCATAGCTAGTTTAGAGATAATATTTACTTTTGGTTCTCAGTAGGAACATCAGCTACATAATACCACGGACTACATTTTAAAAAATTTAAGGCAGTGCAGTGCAGGAGTGTATTGTGCTTCCTCTGACCTGAGCATCACGATTTTTGATGCTTTGAATGTGATGATCAGCTTCCAGCTGTAAACGACCTGAAGAGAAAAATGGAGGTGTTTTTCTATTAAATGCAAAAAACAAATTCCATGCCTGCTTTTCTAACTCAGCTTAACGTTACAATTTATAAGTGCAATAACATTGTAAAAAAAAAAAGACAATCACGTTGGAACTACACGTTGTCCTTAGCCTCCTGACAATCACCTAATTCAACACACACCCTAAACTAAATTAATGCAACTATGACTTAAAATTTAATTAGGAAATATGGAGAAATCAACAATTGTTAAAATTCAGGGTTTTTTTTTTTTTTATGAAACTGGAAAACTGTGCAAAATGTAATTTATTTAACCATAAGATGTCCATATTGACAAGGTTAAATTACAATGCAAGCACAATGCTATTTACATTCAGTTGACTTTAAGAAATCGCTGTCAACAATGTTGGCTATTGTGAAGTTAAAAAAGTAAAACAAATACTTAACATTGACTAAAATGGTTAAATGTTGGAAGTGTGAAAAGTATGTGAACTGCTGGTCACCAATAGTTTAAATAATATGCTGCCTAACAAAAACATTTAACTGCAATTTAGTCATTAGCCCATTCAAATCCAAAGACTATGAAACACAACAAGCAAGCTGCCTTTAATCACAGTAAATAATTCAAATTACCCAGTTACTAATTACTAACACAGTAACAATAAATTAGTTTACATTATTTGCAAAGAACTTAACAAAATGATCCACTTGTTAAACATTTTACTGCTCTTCAGTCAATGTGCAGTGTATCTACTAACTCATTTAAAGAAATCAATTAACATTTTGTAGTTGACATAATTAGTACCTTGCTCTACCAAGAGCTCAGCTTTGACTCTGTTGAGTCTCTGACACTCTCGGCCCGCTCTTTCCAGCTCTCTCTGACAGTCCGTCAGCCTCCGCTCCTTCTCCTTCACAGTCCTTTGGTGGTTCTGGTAAACGTCTTGCAATTCATCATCTGATCCCTGGAACACCTGCTCCACACATGTTCAATAGCTTAAGAAAGGTTCTCAGACCCAATAAATACAGTTTAACAACATGTCAGGATCAAACTACGTATGCACAAATAAATCAACTACTGCATTACCTGTTCCATTGTTTCCTCCAGCTCCTTATTGTCCTCCTCCATTTGTTTCTTTCTGCTGTCTAAAGCCTTTATATCATTATCCAGCTTCATCACTTTTCCAAGTTTCAAGTCAAAATCTGTAAGTTGATTCTTACAAAACATAAAAATAAAATAAATAAATAAATAAAAGAATGATCAATAGAAAGAAGGGGTTATTGATTTATCTTCTGCATAAATTAGGCCTGTCACAATAACAAATTTTGCTGGGCGATTGTCTCAGAAATTATTGTGATAAATGATAATATTGTTTGAAATTCAACAATAATTACTTGTCAAATTTTAGAAGAAACATCGATTTGTTTGGAGTGTAGTACCTTTTTAACCAACTGATGGTAGTATAAGACCGTTGGAACCAAAGATGGATAAGCAAGTGTCTCTTTAAGAAAAATGGGAGGGCCCTTGACGTGACATGGGCTAACATGGTGACATGGCATATGCTCTGTGATTTGAGCTCTTTAACAAGTTCTCAGCTTTTCTTTTTTTTTTTTTTTTTTTTTCAGAGAAAAACAACTTTTTACATGAAGGCACGAGCTTCAACCGTGAATTTTGGAGCTCGACAAGACGGAGGTTTATTGCTGAGGTCGGCCTGTTAGCTTAGCTTCTCAGCTTAGCTGCTTTTAACTACACAAAAACGTGATTTTGAACAGATAAAATGGATTTTAAAGAGAAAGGAGAAAGGGAGGGGTCAGTGAAGAGCACTGGAGTTGAGCCGTGTCTTCAGCAGAAAGAGAGACACGAAGAAACAATTAAGCCGGTAAATGAAAATGAGGTCGATAATTTTCATTCATCATGCTATTAATATATTTGTTGTTTATTGTGAAAGACCTAGCATAAATGTTTAGATACAATCTACTACAATCTCAAAATAAGTAGACTTCATCAACCCACCTCAAGTGGATCAATCTGGCTCTCAATCTGCTGGATGCTGTTTTTGGAGGACATCAGTTGAGCCTCCTTAGTGGCCACAATATCTCTAATCTGCTGAGCCTTCTCTTTGTTCTGCTTCAGATAGCGCAGCTCCACCTGACATTCTTTAACCGTTTGACTTTTTTTGAGGCGCAGCTGACGCATCGTCTCCAGAGCTTTGATATATCTAAAATAAAAACCCACAAAATAACAGAGCTATTTGATGGTTTGGCATGATTATCGAAACATAGCAATAAAACTAACAAATATGTCAGACTTACTTGGTTGCAGCAAAGATGGAGTCAAATTTTTCTTTGAGGGCTTTGCCCTCACTGAGTGGCCAGTTAGAGTCTTCTTGGTGGCAGAAAATAACATGGTTCAGCACAGGCTTGGATACTCCTAATGCAGAAATCATCTCCATGTCCACCTCGGCACACTTTGCTGGCAAGCTCACCCTCTCACCATTTCTGAAAAGATTACAATACAAGACACGTGCAAAAACAGATGTCACGTAATACAGAACCAAATATTATTTTTCTACCATTGAACAAAATTTTAGTAAAAAAATTGGGCAGCTTACTTTGTTCTAGTTATGACCTGGTCTAAGCTTTTGAAAGTGTAGTTTTTTGCCTTCTGTGTGCAGGACATGGAGCGTTGAACAGTGACTTTTTCTCCATTGACATCTGTGAATAAGAGTTTAATCTGAGCTCGCACATCTGTCTCATGAGCGTCCTGCAATAATATAAGATCAATTTTATGAATATGAAAGTGTATAAACAATTTCAGCAACAATAGTATCATCTGATTAGATTGGGAGTTAAGTTTACTTTTATGCCACTTTGAGAAATTATACAGGAAGATAAAAATGAGCTGTGATTGATAATACTGTATTTTATAAAACTTATACATTAATATTTTTTTGAATAAAAACAATTCAGTCATTAAATCTTATTGTCATGATATTATATTCAATAGTTATTTTCAGTCTTTGCAGCTGTTATGACTTTTATGGAAAATATGAAATTACAGAGAATAATGCAAATAAAAAAAGTTTCCATGCGTTTAGAAAGTATTTATACAACTAACCTTTGGATCATGAACAAAAGCACCTCCTTTAGAACCTGGGGGGAGTTCGCCTGTTGTGGCATACTTAAGGCACTCAATAATAGTCTGAAAATATAAATAAAAAAACAGGTCACTGTCACATATCCTATAAATAAACCTGAGTAAAACCTGTTTTTAATAAAATGTTTTCATTGTTTTTATACTATTTTAAATAACACTCATTTGTAAAATAGGAAAATGCCAAGTCACCCTAAAGACACGCTGCCAATGCTCGTCATGGTCATGTTTCCGTTAAGCTCATTTGAATGTTCTCACCGTTTTTCCTGCTCCATTTGGTCCAACCAGAACAGTTAAAGGAGGATGGAAAGAGATGATTTGTTTGTCTTTGTCCTCAATTCCAAAGCTCCTCACCCCCAGAATGCTCATTTTGTCTATCTTTGACATTTTTACTTTCTGGAAGAGATTTAAGGAGATTAACAATGTAAGTCCACATTTTATTAAACAAATGAATACTTCTCTATGAGGTTGAACAGCAAATCAAAACATTTGAATGTCCATCAATCTGATAACAAAAGCCATATAAACACATACATGGTAGGTACAGGATCAAAGGGAGCTTATCATAAGATTTGAGAGCATCAGATAATCTGCTGAATGCATCATTTCATTTTGTTGTTAGTTTGTACTGTGCAGCCAAAAAAAATAAATACAAGAAAATACAGACAAAATACTTCAGAAAGTTTAGCAACATGTCAAACATTATTACCTCGTTGCAAAAGTATTATTGTTTGGATGGTGATTTCATATCACCAACGAAGTTTTAATCTATGTTTTTTTTTTTATTCCTGATATGGGATGAGAGGGCATTTGTTGTTGCCTGCTCCTCCAACACAACAGTATGTTGGCTAAAAACAAAAAAAGTTTAAATCATGTTATCTGGACCAGCTTCTTTAAGGGAGAAAAGTTTCGTCTTTGATCCGAACGACTTTGTTTGTCTAGGCCTGCCAACCCAGGTCTGTCACTACTAGTACTAGTAGCCCTCAATGATGTGTAAACCATCCTCCTGTTAAATTCCAAGAAACTGGCTTAACACATGCAAAAATGGACAATCCGTCTCAAACAAACAAGCATCATGCATAATAATTAAATGTTTTAGGCCAGATGACCAACTTGCTGCTCACAGAAACAGCCTGAAGACACCAACCCAAAATGATTCAGAAAAAAGGTTTGTAAGATCAATCATCAGGTACAACAAAAAATGTTAAATTATGTCGTCTGAACCAGTTTATTAAAGCGACAAACGTTTCGTCATTCATCCGAAGGACTTCATCAGTCTGAGGCTTGACAACCCACATCTGTCTCATAAGTAGCCTTCGTTGATGTGTTTCAAGCCAGACTCCTGTTATGCAAAAAGGGACCATCTTCTATCCGTCCCAAACAAATACGCAAACATTTTTAAAAATGTTGGCTAAAGTTGTTTGGTGACAGTTGGTAGCTCTCTTGCAGTATGCACGAGTGAAATTTAACTTCTATTCAACACTACTATAGAATTATAATCTAACTATCACAAAGCGAGGATACTGACTGAGTTAGAAACAGGTTAGCTAACTACGAATAAGCTAATCATTACGCGACGTCGCGAGTTAAACAGTCATTAACACACGATTTAATAAGTCACTGCAGGTTATTACATAAATTATTTTACTAAATGTAGCGGTCTACAGCCACATATGGACACTTTTCACCACACTTACCAAGCCAGTAGCTACACTTTTGCTCAAACGTGAAACTACAGTTTTCGCGCTACAGTAGGAAAGTAAGCGGAAGTAGATAATTTCTTCCGGTGCAAACCTGGTAACCATAGTAACCACAAACCGTGCAATGTTCATTGTAAATGTATTTGTTCTTCCCTCAGTGAAACTTATAATTTTGCTCCAAACCTGTTGACGCATAATAAAAGCATAACATAATTTTTTTGTTAACATGGGTTTTTAAAAATGAATTTAAAAAACACATTTGCACAAAATGCAGGAATAATTAAAATTTTAAAAGGCTTTTAATTTGAAATCTTATAGCTCAGGAGTTAGGTCAGTACTGAAGATACAGACAAGTTAAATCAGTCATGCAGCATTGAGTAAAAAGCATATAAAATCCACTTTGATGTTGATTTTCTCTTCTCATTTACTTTTCACATAACAGTAGTAATGTGTATTGAATGTTATTTCCATGTTTTTTGTTTCTATTTTTAAAATAAAATTCTGAAATCATAGACTATGCTTTGTAAGTAAAAAAGTACCATTCAAGTTGATCACTTCACATCTCTTAAAACGATGACCACAAGAGGACAGTGTTTGTTCAGACAAAAACAACCTAAACTTTCAAACCTTGCAATAAATCTGGTTCTGGTTCTCTTACCTCTTTTTGCTATCCTGTTTTGAGAGGCTATTTATTTCTAAAGCAGTTCTTGTGAAACTGTTGTCTTTTACCTATTAAAATCAGAAAAGATGGCTATTATGTTTGGCTCTGCAGCAAACAAAAATGGTTTTCTCATACTGTAATTCCACATTTTTAAACCCCAACACACTAACACCATTTTTGACACAAATATTCAGTGACCTGAATTTTTTCATTTATATTTTCTTGACTCTATTACTTAAAAAAAACACTGACTGACTTTTAGCATACTATGCATAAAGTACATTGCAGATCGCACAATGCTTTCAACAAATGCAGAATCCGTATGTTAGGCATAGCTAAAGCACATGTGTCACTTGCACAATCATAATTGTCCAGTTATTGATAACAATGTGATAAATCTAATCTGAGACAGTTGTAAGCAAACTTTCTGCATCGTTGAATTGACCATGGATCATACCATCCATTCAAAAATGAACCGTAGTCTAAAAGGCAGATGACCGTGTAAGGTGGACAATGAAGAGAAGCAAAATTCAGTTTTCAGATAAGAATTCCTGCTAGGTTCTTGTTCATAGAATGACAGTGATGAAACAGGACAAAAAGCCTCAGCTGCTTTGTTGTGGCCATTATCATCGGCCCACAGCTCCTCCATATGTGCTTTTGTAGTGCCACATATATTTTCAACTTCTTTCCAAATGTGTGTGGAAAGCAATCTAAAGATTGGTCCTAAAACAGTGACTCTGCAACAAACCCACTTTCTCACAGCCAATGTCATGGAGCCGCAACACACACATTAGCCGAAGCAGCAATACTGTACTCTGGAGATTTTACATTGCACCTGGTTGAAACACTTCTGCAAGAAGTCATCTGTCTCCTGATGTGTGCAGAAATTAAATCATGAATGCTTTCCTGCCTTCCTGACAGATTTTAGCTTCTGTTCTGTTACTTTTAGCTTTAGCCTTTTGCTACTTTTAGTATTAAGCTACTGGTGTGCAGTGTGCTACAGCTAGCCTTTTGTTACTTTTACCTTAAACTATTGTTCTGCTACTTTTTGCTAGCTTTTGCAACTTTTGACTTTTAGCTAACCTTTTGTTATTTAGCAATGAGGTACCTGTTTGCTACTTTTAGCTTTCAGTTAATCTTTTGTTACTTTTAACTACCCATTTGATACTTTGGCTTTTGACCAGCCGTTTGAACTTATGGCCTTCAATACTTTAGATTTTAGAAACTTTTAGCAACTGTTTAGCTTATTTTAGGTTTTAGATAGTGATGTGCTTCTTTTAGCTTTAACTCAGCAAAGTCATTCAGCAATCAGCATTCACACTACATTTTCAAAGAAAAATATTTATTTATTTATCTTTATGTATTGTGTTATGTGTTAAGTGTCAGAATTATTGTGTTTTGTGGTGTTTTTGTGTTCTTGTGATCATTGTATTGTTTTTTTCTGAGTCAGTTTTTATTTTTGTTTTCAGCTTTCCCAGTGTTTTCCCCGATTTAAAAATCATTATCATTGTGTCACTCCCTTGTCCGTGGATTGTGCTTTCCCCAGCTGTCATGTTCTGTTCCTATGCGTCTTCTGCAATCTTTTTTATTTTTATTTTTTCCATTCAGGTTTTTGCTGCCATGTCAGCCATTTATTTTGCATGTTTCGTAAACAAATCAGTTTTTTTCCTTTATTTTACCCTCAAGTCCCCCATGTCTGTCTGCACCCTGGGTTCAGCTCTCACAGAACATGATAGCTATAGGGGTATTTAGTAGAGAATTCAAATACTGTACGTTTTCTTTCACATTAGTGCATCGAACCGAAGCTGAATAGGGTGGACACATGTGCAAGAACTCAGCACATGCAAGCCAGCAGTGTATCTGTGTGTGCGTTTGTGTTTGTGTATGCAAGCGAAAAGAAAAAAAAGGAGAATAAATCCAGCTGGAATAGAAGAAAGGAGGTTATTTTTAGCCTCAGTGTGTGGTGCTGAACAATATCCACAGGGACCTGCAGGCTTGGTGTTCCCCACCTGCATCAACTCCCCCACCCCCCACCACCACCAAAAGAACATCATCTCACTGATGTCCTCCCTGTAGTCTTCCCTCTTAAAGACAGAGACATGCACATTCCCCAAAACTGCTTGCTTTCAGCCCTATGACTCAGTCCGTCTGCGTATCAGCCATCCGACTCGCTGTGCCTCAGTCCTGGCCCTCTTTCTGTTTTTATCCTCTTCTCATATGAAAATGTCATGACCTTGTGTTTTGTGTTGGACCACAAGAGAGGTTTTATATGTGTGTTAAATGTGTTGGCGTGAAAGCCTAATCCCACACTGTCCCACCTTCTCTGTTCAAATGGAATTTGTTTACTTTGCAGTTTAGACATTCAAGGAAGCCAGCTGGTCTTCTACTGCTTTGAAAAGTGAACAATATGTGAGAAAAAGGAAAATAAAGATCAAAAAGAGGAGATTTTACGTCTTACCTCTCAATGGATTGTCCTTTTGACGTTTCATGAAGTCCTCTTTTAAAAGTGCCATTTGCGTACGAGTTCTAAAATTGCACTGCTCGGGGTGGCCGCATGCTGGAGTATCACTGTTACACTGTTTTTGCTTTTGAAAACTTTAATTCCTCCTTTTTTCTGGATGTAAATCGCTTTTTTTAGGATGATTACTTCCTTTGGTATCAGATACTGTGCAGCTGGAAGGATTTTTACTGAAACCTACTTTTGGGCATTTATTATGATGTGTAACCATGGCAACAAGGTGTTTTTCTTAATAACCAGCTGATTAGCATCTCAGAAGCTCAAATACCTTAACTACAGCCCCAAATCCCAAAGGAGTTAAAAAAGGAGGCACCATGGACGAATTCCCATCAACCTGGCAGCGATGCTCGAGTACCTGACCGACAAAATTCTAGAGCTGGTGGGAAACTCGGCTCGTGACAACAGGAGGACCAGGACAATCCCCCGGCACCTTCAGTCTGTCAGTCCAGACTGATCCAGATATTGATGCAGTCACCAATATTCATATCATATGCCAGCTGCAGTCAGTGATGTTCCTACATGCCACGCCATCTGCTGCAGTTCCTGAAGCTGCCCATGGTGACGAGGAGCTTAGCAGACTGCTGGGAGGAATTCTGCCTGGCATTCGGACAGTCCTGCTGCCCAGGAGGACCAAGAAGCCCGTCAGACCTGACAGCAAATGTACTGGAGCTGAATCTCAGTTTACACTTTGAACAAGCTCACTGAACATTACCGACTGAGTGAATAATAATACAGTTTGACAGATTTACTCATTAGTTTTCATCCATTCACCAGACACCACGATATAAAAACCAAACTGACCATTGTCAATCATAAAAGATTTGACAAAATTAGAATAAACGTAACCAACCAAAATAAAAGGAATATAAAAATCCTCATAATTTGACTCAATCAGAGATGTTGAATCAATTGAAATAATACATTGACACAAAAGATTTGATCAATGCTGAAAGAAATTCACATGAAAATATGATGTTTTCTGTTTTTCAAGTTAATTTTTGAACTACAAATATTGAAAATCTGATTATTCCAGAAGATTTAGCATTTCTAAAAACACCTTCTAAACATGTAAAATAAGGGTCTGCTATCATGACACAGGCACTGTGATATTATACTCTGGTAGTTTGACTTCACATTTGAGGTTCCCAGGCGCGTCCTCTGGGATGTCTGAGGACATTACTTCCTTTCCTTTGATGTCTAAGTCCTGCTGTGTCTAGCACAGCTAAACTCCCGCAGAGCCAGGATTTGTCAAAATGAGTTTGAGTTCCAGCTGAAGCGGCTGTCTTCTCCAAAAAGCACTTGATATGTTTCAGAACAGCACAAGGATGAAATAAAAATAGAACAGAAACGAAAGCTATATAGTGAACATCTATAGATAGCTTAAGTAAAAATAAGAAATAATACAAAGAGACCCTTTTTGTGTTTTCCATTATTTGAACATATGTAAAGGGTCAAATTATAAAATATAAAAAACACAGATTTTACAAACAGCATATTAATCTATTTTTTGTGGTGCAGCTCTCTTTCGCACACATTTTGAGCTCCACTTTAGTCCCTTTGGCTAATATGAAGTTAGACACTCCTCGGGCACAACAGCACCTTTTCATAACAAAAAATACATAAATAAAATAAATATCAATGAAAAAAGGGCATGAGTGATAGCAGGATAAAATATGGGCTGCAGAATACAAATAAATTGTTCCTTGGTAAAGATAAAATAAAATAAATAAAACAAAAATAATTTTTCTCAAACAAAATGATAAGCAAAATTGTACATTTTCTTGTGCCCATAAGGGGTTTTAGAAAACAGTTATGTTAAAACAAAATAAAGATATAATAATGTAATTATAACATAATGTAAATAGTGAAGGGTTAAATAGACTCATTTTAAAGTTTGAATTAAAGCTGTCATTATCTTTCTTATTGCCTCAACTTAGACACTTAATGAAATATAACATTCGGTTACAAAACACACTGTACCATACTCACAAATTTCATATAGCCAGTACTGAAGAAGGGCATGTTGTTTATGAAATTATTTCTAAAATCCATCTTATTATGGACCTTTGATTTACCTGTTAGTGCCTCACTTCCTCCCTTTCTGCCCAGTTTATTTATGTACCTTATTATTATTATAGGCTTTTGAACAAAAACAAAAAAATGTTAAACACACATAAAAATAACAAGCTCAAAATATATATATTTTACTTATCAGAACATCTATTCTTAAAATAGGTGTCCATCTCTTCTGTTCTTATCTGCCTGTGTAATATTTCACCCTGTGTCAATCCCACATTAGTCCCTACATTAATTAGCAACAGTCACATGCTTGCAGTTACTGCAGCATGACATTTGCATAAACACATGCTTGACTCTGTGCAGTCACGCATGGAGGTACAGATGTGGCAGATGTGTGTCTGAGGGAGTGGTTAAATGGATCCACGTCTGACTAAAGCTCCTCCTTCATGGCGTCATCTAATGTAATTTGTCAGTGGAATTATAATTGTAAGCACATGCTCAGTATCTGTTTGTTTTGACTCGTGAAAACAAGACTTCCATCAAAAAAAGTAACTAAATAACTAAACAAATAAAGATTAAGATAAGATAAAATAGAACTTTGCGCAGATCCCACAGGAAATTGTTGTGCCAGAGTTTCAGTCCAAGGAAACATGCCGGTACACAATTGAAATTGATGGTGCACAAAAAAAGCTGTAACCAGTTGTGCCACTGTGCTGCACATCTGGTTTCAGTTACTCTTGTGTGTGTTGCATTAAGCCTAGGCATCAGTTATGAGTTAAATTAATCTGTTTGATATTTTAATGTTTTTGTGTTTGGTAATTTTGTTATGATGTTCTTGCAATTGTGACAGTGTTCGTAGTTGGCCCAGCTTCCAGCACCTCACCTGTCTCCCATTAGTAATCAACACCCCAGTTGTCATTCACTGTTTACTCCTGTAACACAAACTCAGATCTTTTCTTTCTTACTGTCTGATCTTGATATGTTTTACTTTAGACTTTCTACTCAGAT
>JARVLU010000324.1:12414622-12427250 GCA_031762415.1 Simpsonichthys santanae
TATATATATATATATGTACTGTACAGTAGCTACTGCAAAATTTTACTCACCAGCTCTGTAGAAGCTCTGTTCTGGTTCAGCTATCCTGCAGCATGACTAACTAAACCCACTTCCCCGTCCAGGTTGATGTGCGCGTGCTGTCACTCCCAGAAGGATACTCCATGCAAAATGCTGCCCAGGATGTAGTGCACCACCTCGGCCCAGGTCCGGACCAGCACCGCGTGACCAGAACCAGGCCGAACCCTGCTACCGTCTGAATGTTCCCTGCAGCCCCTTGGATCTGGGTCACACTGAGCCCCAGGTGCTCACCAGTGAAGATACAACTTAAAGGATGAGTTCAACTAAAGGATTATTTGTGACTTTCCCGCCAGTTCTGTGAACTTAACACTTACTGTAGATAGATTCTCCCTCCATTGCCACCATTTCAACAGAAAGGAGTGGCCGGTAGCACTGTTGGCTTCTGGGTAGTGTAGTTCTTTTGACTGGTGTTACATAAGCTTATTGAAAGAAAACTACAACATGGCGGCACCTGTCCGAAACATTTTGCTTTTTGTTAACTTTTTATCCCACACCGTCCTAATCACGTGAGTAATATTAAAGTTGACAATCGCATGTTGTGTACAATCCTATGTTGAAAAATCACAAAAGAGAGAGTCCACGAAAGTCGAACCGCAAAGTAGCGAGGGACTACTGTATTTTCCATCAGAGTTTATAATAATTAAAGTCCTAGATTGTCTTCATGGATTGCATATTACTTGACGTTTGTGTTTGTTAATGTTGATAAACTGTCATCTCCATCCTAAATATCATCAACTTCAAGAATTTAATCATTTACCAACATGCTTCCTACTATTTCCAAATAAATAATTAAGAGTGTTTTTTAAAGATATTTTGCTAACAGACAAAAATGACCTACTAACCAAATTGTAGGTCAACATCTATAAAACGGACACAGGTACAGTATAGCCTTTTGTGAGTTTTTTAAGGTTAGTTGTTTGTAGAGACCAATTTGAGTTGACTCCAAAGGTTATCAGTCATAGATGTACATCCAAATAATTATGATACTTTTAATACAAAGCTGCCCAGTGGTTCACAATATATTTTACTAACAGACAAACACAAACAGATACAGGTATAAACATAAATGCCTGGTTGTGACTGTTGAAGGCGGGAGATAAAATTGAACTTGACAGGCACAAGAAACAAAAGATGAAACATTAGCACAGAAACATGTTTTTAATCGTTTTATTCCTGTATTTAGTTGAGACTTTTAAGCAGCTGAGGTGTTAAAGTTTCCTTTCTTGCTATTAAGATTTTGTGTTTGACAGCACCAGTTAAAGAAATTGGGCCTTTTCAGTTGTAATCCCTGCAATTAAGCATGTAGGTGCAGCTCCATTACCTCAGTAGGGTTAGTAATGACCCAGGAGATATCATAATTGCTTCATAATTTAAAGTTGTGAAGTGCATGAAATACCTGAGGCTCAGTCTGCCGTCTCAGCAGTGCTTAGTGCTTGCATTCCACGTTTTTCCCTTTTTTATTGCTTTTTCAAACCCCAACCTTTCTAGGACTTGTGTTTCAGAAATCTCTTTGCACGTTTTACTTGTTCCTCAGGGTTCTTTGTCAAGGATGTGTTGACAAACACCCTGAGGCTGGAAGACTCTTACATTTCTAACCAGACAAACCACTGTAATGACACTTTAATTGGACATTAGACACTATTCTGTGCTGCTGATTACCCATGCTGCTCATTTCTTACCCATAAGCTGCTATATTCATACCCATCTGCTCACAATAGACTTATGTTCAGGCTACTGTTTAATACACCTTGTTTAGATTAGTGTTAGATCCTTGTAAACATTTTATTTTTATTCATACTTTATAGTTATTGTTGTCGGGTGTAACTGGGACCTTGAGAGCACAATTTCGTTCCACCTCATGTTACCACATGTGATGCTAATGACATGAAGTCTCCTTGAACCATGTCACCCTGAAAGCTGCTCTAAAAGTGTGGAAAATATATGATGTTCCACACTTTTGAGTCAAATTTTAGAAATTGCTCATATTTTGTGAAATGGGTGAAGATGGATGGATGAATGAATGGATGGATGGATGGATGGATGGATGGATGGATGGATGGATGGATGGATGGATGGATGGATGGATGGATGGATGGATGATGGATGGCTGCTCATGTAAATCTTACGTTTTCAATCAATTTTTTGTTTACAAAAAAATAAGATGTTTTGTTTACGAAAGGTTTAAAGGTTTGATTGAACTCATATATTTGACGCATTTTGGTTCAACTTTGTTAAAACTGGTAAAATATGGGATATTTTAAAATTGAATACAGTGGTGGAGCTTCCCAGTCACAAGGCAAATTGATTTAAAAAATGTTTGCAAAACAAAACAAAAAAAACTTTTCTGTAGTTAAAAGACTACATACAGAACAGAAAAGTTTATATTTTCATGGTTAAGTTTCTCCTCCATTCTCCTCCATCAATTGTCAAACCGTTATTACTTCACTATACATGTACTGTATATTAAAACATATTTTGGTGGATAAATGTGGTCAAACCATAAAGCATAGAATAAAAAAACTAAAACAAACAAAAAAGGGAAACAATGAATTTAGAACAATTTTTAGGTCTCTTTATAGAAGCATACCACACTTCACATTCTTAACTTTTTTTTTTTTTTTTTCCAGACCTACGTCCAAATGTTATTGTTGGGCCATGGTGGTGCAGAGGTTAGAGAAGGTGGACCTGTGAACGAAAGGTCACCGGTTCAACTCCACGGACCGACAGTGGGCGGGATAGGTGAAACACCCACACTTGCCTCCACCCTCATTCGCTTCACTCTGGGCCCTTTGGTAAGGCCCTTGACCCCCACCATCTGCTCCTAGATAGCAGCTCTTGGCTCTCTGCTCCACACAGAGGGTGGTAGCTCGGTGGTCTATGGTTGCATCAGGAAGGGCATCCGATGAAAAAACAAATGCAAAGTCTTTGTGCGACTTAGTTCACTGTGGCGACCCCTGAAGAAGGGAGCAGCCAAAAGAAAAAATAAAAAGTGCAAGTGTTATTGCTGACAGTAGACGTGAGAATGCTACAATAATCTGTAATTTGTTAACTGATAACAAGAGTCGGTCACAAACGACTGCAGGGTTTTCTTAATTCAAACTTTAAACTGTTTGTGCCTCAAGTCTAAAGAGTATAAGTATATACAGTATACTTACATTTAAAGTGTATAAGATATATAGATGTGTGTAAAATTAGAAACCTGCCTATGTTATGTTAAATATGAAGTAACCAACTGGCTTTAAGTGTTGATACAACTACTCCTCAGGTTGGAAGAAGAAAAAAATTCAAGACAATTATTTTCTTGTGCGTGAATAAAGCTATTATCAGTGAAGCCAGCAGGTGAGACTGTAACACCTTTCATTATTCAAACAGGACATCTGTCCAAAACGACAAATTCTATATAATTACGAGGCCTTTGAGCACCCATGATGGTGTTTTAGGTTCTGCCTTTGGTCTCCAGTGAGACACTTTCTAAAGTGTTCATTATCAACAAAGCAGCTCAGCACCAACTAATCATTATTTAACTGCAGGGATATAATGTTGTTGAGCTGCTTTGCCAAAGTTAAACACACTCTTTGCACAGAGGTGGACAGTGTGATTCTTTAGATATACACAAAAGTCCATGTTTAAAGGGCAACAAGTGATGTTAGTAGAGTTGTAGAAATGTAAGGAAGGACCTTTCACACTTAAAGACAATGTACTGTTGAATAAATGATAATGCAGATAAATCTTCATTTTTAAACCTAAAGACAGAATTTTAAGATTAAAGTCAGAATTGAGGGGGGGAAATGCACCATGGCACTAATCATCTTCCATACCTTTGTCACTCCTCGAGTTTATTTTTTAGCTGCATTTAAAATTTCTACATCCTGCAGTTCATGCATCTAAATACCGAGAATAAAGACCGATACTGAAGTATGATCTCACTTGTACACAGAAATGTAAAGGAAACAGTTCAGGCCTCTGTGTTCACACTGCAGATGCAGTCTGGTGTTTTCTGCTCAGGTGCGGAGCTTCTAACAGAGCAACGTGCTGAAAGCGGAGACAAGAAACAAGCTCAAGTATCGATCCCATCACGTCAGTATTGATCCAATACAAGATGTTTGCACACGTTAGTATCATATGTTGCTATAAATTCTCATTGAGCCAGGACATGACAAATGTAAAAAGTTTTTGACAAGACAACACAGTTAGACGTCTGTTTTGTTGCTGAAGATGTGCAAAGTTCCAAGTTTTAAACAGCATGACGTTGGTATTTATATTATCAACACTTGGATTGATTTGCACACATACCTCGGTGATGTGATCATTCAGATGGGGGTCACTTTGAAAAAAAAACAGTTCTGATTTGTATCACATATGAAAATGTTATGTGTTGGATTTGAAATAAAGAATCTTGATTTGTCACTTTCAGACTGTCCTAAAAAAAAAGGAAATGGACCAAAAATCAGGTCTGGGCCATTTTGTCCTCAGCGTTAAAGAGCCTAACCTTCAAATTTGGGAAGGTTCCTTTGATAATGTAATTACTGACAAGTTTATCCAGTTAAAAAGTACTAGTAGCGTAACTATTTATCATGGCTGCAGGTGGATGGACCCACAATACAGGCTGACTCGAGGAGTTTAAAAGATAAACTTATTTTAATAACACACAAAAAATGCTGGCGTGGCAGCAAACACAGATCTCAGAAGGAAACTACAATGAAAGGACCGGCGATAGTGACGACCAACAATGCAGAACTGGAGACTGAATAATCCAGCAGGGGTAAATGGAAAGTGGAAGCACTTGGGTGATTACCAAGTGGGGGCAGATGTGAGTGAAAGGCTGATTGAAGAAACACAGAAGTAGGCTGAGGGTGAAGAAGAAAAGGACATGGACTACAAGAATCCCCCAACCCTAACAACAAAATACTAAAACACAGTTTGGACAAGATCTTAAATGAGAGAGGAAAGAACTGAAGTGAGGTAACACAAGAATGATCAATAAAACACAAGAATCACAAGACAGAAAGCAAAGAAACCTGATCTCAAACATCAAGAACCAAGTTGTGACTATTGTACTTGTTTTATAATACAGCACCATTACCTTTAACCCGATTCTTCTTTTAGGGGTCACTGGGGTCACTGGCGCCCGTATCCAGCAATCTGTGTGCGATAGGTGGGGTACATAAATGTAATTAACTGCATTTATTTAGTTTTGAATAACCTTTCTACTGTTTGGATGGTGGACTGTTAACTTTGTGCATCTGGCTTTTAATATTTTTCACGTCTTAAAACCTGACAGTGATGACACTCCGCACAGATTAGTTTCAAACATTTTAAAATTGCAACAACATTGTGTGTAGAGGAAAAGAAAGCAACAAAATAAGTATTCATCATCAGCATGTAGCTTAGCTTTTCTGCTGTAACATGTAGGGTACGTTTTTGCTGTATAAGTCACACCTTTTTGCATAAATTAGCATGCCCTGCACTTATACAGCAAGTGACTTATTTATGCTCCCCTTTGGCTGCGATCTGACGATTTCATTCATTCTGACATGGAAAATATTGAAAACTACCAGTTTCAGCTGCTAGAGGGCGCTCGACCGATATGGCAAGCCAAGTGTCTCATTAATAGTTGGATATTAGTGGATATTAATGAGACACTTTGCTTGCCATACTAACCTCCTGTAGCAAGCGTCAAATCAGCTTCATTTTGCCGTGCTGCCCAGGTGAAACGAAGCTGATTTGACCATTAAAGTGCATTTATTAAGAAAAAGTTCATTTGAGACACACCTTTATCATAATGCTGAGCAAACAAACAATTCTTTTTAGGTGGTTATCTCATTAAATTTCGAAAAAATGCACAGCGATTTGTCCCTCTGCGCGCTCTCACAGCCGCGAATTGGCTTTTGAAATGCAGCTGATTTGACCGTTAAAGTTCATATATTAAGGAAAAATTCAACTGAGCCACACCTTTGCTATAATTTCTAGCAAACTGTTAAGGGTTAATCTTGTCAAATTCTTGTTAAAGTCCTCCCGGGCACGCTCCCGTGGCCGCCATTTGGCAGCCAATTGATTTTTGGCACAACACAGGCCCACGTTTCCAGGTTGTCAGCGGTGATGCATAATAGATGCAACTTATACGGCGGTGCGACGTGCATGCTGGCAAGTACGGTACCTATTGCTCCCCAACCACATCTGAAGTTTGACTTTATGGCGAACAACTTGTTGCTTTGACATGCTGATCATTTTCTGAAACAAAATAAAATTACATAAATTACTTGTTTCATTTAGGTCACTGCTTTTACCACAAATAATCTTTTAACAGATTTGGTACATTTTAGTCTTTCCTCTTAAAACAAATGTAACATTTCAAACATTTTAATGCTACGCATCCAGGTTTCATACGAAGGCTTTCAAAAATAAAAGCAAAGCACCACCGAGTGAGCTGATATAAAATCAAACATACAGGGAAAGCGGTAAGAAGTAACAACATTACTGAGTATGTGCTTTCAGTTTACTTTAATGTGGCAGGTATTTTTTTAATACGAGAGTGTCGTAAAGTTACTGTGAAGTTAGGAGAACATTTGAAAAAATTCTGACAAAAACACAAAAAAGTGGAATGATTTTTGGGCTTTCTCTGAGAAATTTGTCCATTGACATAAATAAATATGAGGCTGATTATTGTCCCCAGAAGACAAGATAAGGGTTAATTGTGCTTTGAGTTGAAAACTCCTATAAGATATTTACCAAGCGTAATGCTCTGTCAACACCGTTCCCATTCAAACACAGGCCAAGTTTTAAAGCTCATCTTTTAAAGTCTGTAACCCATGTTTCTGACTCTTGAAGTTTCTTTGTTGACTTTGGATGTCAAATACTGTGATGTGATGACAAGGAAGGTTTCTTGTTCTTAAGAACGTCATCATTCACACTGTGTCGACTTGTTTCAAGAAGTTGTCACACCTGCCGACAGTCAGTGAAACGATGCATTTCATTGTTCACTCACCTTTGTTGCTCTCATGAAAGGACCGGGAAAGTTTGTTCCTCTTCATTTCAACTTTTGTTGTTAAATAAATAATAATAGATATGTGTCACGTGCTGTTGGTGTAACAATGGTGTAAATGTGATGTAGCACAACTCATATCGTGAGGTCACACACAGACCCTATTTACACCACACCCGGTCACAATTTTCATAAATCACACATTTTTTAACTCATTTTTGATTATTTATAAAAAAAACTCAATTCATATGAACAACAAAATGCTATAAGCACAGTAAAATACAGAAAATTACTCATTTTACTCATACTCATTACTCCCCACCATCACAGACATCTACACACAGGAAAAGGGCCACTGCATCATGAAGGACCCCACTCACCCAGCATACACACTTTTTGCCCCCAGAGGTTGTGCAGCATTAAGTGTAGAACCACTAGACTGAGGAACAGCTTCTACCCTGAAGCTGTTAGACTCATAAATCCCTAACCAGGATAATCACTGCAATGCCAGTTTAATTCGTGATATGTGACTTTATCCATACTGCTGATTTATTGCCTTTAAGTTGCTGTAAACACCCATCTGCTCACAACAGACTCATGTTCAGGCTGTTGTTTAATACATCATATTATATTACATTAATATTGTTTAACGTACATCTTAGATTCTTGTATACGGTTTCTTTTTTATACTTTATATTTTGTTATTTTTAGGTGGAACTGGAACCTTGATTACACATTTTCATTCCACCTCATGTACCACATGTGATGCAAATGACAATAAAGAACCTAAAACTTTGATTTGACGAACATCTCAAGTAACGATAGTACCAATTGGGCCTTAAACACTGTTACATCAGATAAATCTTTACTCCAATTCAAAGTTACACCAGTCATCTACAAACGGGATGGATCTTTGTTGTTGCACAATTAGCTTCAGGATGGAAGTTACTGATTGTAAGTTACGCATAAAGTTAATTCTGAGCAAAATGAAGTTTTCTTCATTAGTTGTGAAAGGCAATACAAAATCAAGAATTAAAGGAGACTCATTTATGCATTATGGAGGCATTTTTTTTGCTATCATTTTGCAATTATTTGATTTAATTTCTTTAAAGACAAAACAATTGAAAAAATCATTCAATTGTTAGCTCTTTACCCTCACTAGGGTCCTCGAGAGATCATGGGAGTTTGTCCATCCAGTTTACATGTGTTTTGTGGACTTAGAGAAGGCATTTGACCGTGTTCCTCGGGGTACACTGTGGGGGGTGCTCCGTGAGTATGGGATTGGGGGTCCGTTGTTAAGGGCTGTTCGGTCCCTGTACAAGCGGTGCGTGAGTTTGGTTCACACTGCAGGTAGTAAGTCGGACCCCTTCAGGGTGGGAGTTGGACTCCACAAGAGCTGCATGTTGTCACCAATTCTGTTCATAAATTTTATGGTCAGATTTTCTTGGTGCAGTCAGGGGGTGGGGGGAGTCCGGTTCGGGGGCCTCAGGATTCCATCTCTGCTCTTTGCAGATGATGTGCTCCTGTTGGCGTCATCTCGCAGTGATCTTCAGCTCTAACTGGAGCGGTTCGCATCTGAGTGCGAAGCGGCTGGAATGAGAATCGGCACCTTCAAATCTGAGGCCATGGTCCTTAGTCAGAAATGGGTGGATTGCTC
Source organism: Simpsonichthys santanae (assembly GCA_031762415.1). Lineage (NCBI taxonomy): Eukaryota > Metazoa > Chordata > Actinopteri > Cyprinodontiformes > Rivulidae > Simpsonichthys > Simpsonichthys santanae. The sequence continues at coordinate 12,423,340 of JARVLU010000324.1, forward strand.
TCTTCAGGTCAAGGGTGAGGTTCTGCCTCAAGTGGAGGAGTTCAAGTTTCTCGGGGTTTTGTTCATGAGTGAGGGAAGAATGGAGCGTGAGATTTACAGATGGATTGGTGCAGCATCCGCAGTATTGTAGACTCTGTACCAGTCTGTTGTGGTGAAGAGCGAGCTGAGCTGTAAGTTGAAGCTCTCTGTTTACCAGTTGGTCTACGTTCCTACCCTCACCTATGGTCATGAACTCTGGGTAGTGACCGAAAGAACAAGATCTCCAAATATAGGCGGTTGAAATTAGTTTCCTCCACACGGTAGTTGGACTCTTTCAAAGATAGGGTGAGAAGTTCAGCTATCTGTGAGAGACTCGGAGTACTTTGTAGAACTGCTGCTCCTCCATGTCGAGAGGAGCCAGTTGAGGTGGTTCAGGCATCTGGTAAGGATGCTTCCTGGGCATGTCCGAATGGGAGGAGACCTTGGGGAAGACCCAGGATAGTCTGGAGAGACTACAATATGTCTCTCAGTTGACCTGGGAATGCCTTGGAGTCCTCCCAGAAGTGCTGGAAGAGGTGGCTGTGGAAAGAAAGGTCTGGGCCTCCCTGCTCAAGCTGCTGCCCCCGTGACCCAACTTCAGATCAAGTGGAAGATGATTGATGGATGAATGGATGGATGGATGGATGGATGGATGGACTTACAGTAGTTGTTCTTTTTTTCCCAGATATTTGCACCAGCTGACTCAGATTTGAAGTGAGAGTCCTCTTTTAAGACACACTGCTGCATGTTTAATCACCACAGAGCTCTGATTAATGACAGAGCGCTCTGCAAACCCCCAATTAACCAACCTCAGCAGATTTTATGTCTTTACACCAGCCTGCATAAAACGAGGCGTAAAGTGGCGCAGTGATCAATTACCAACGCATTAAATTCAGCTTTTCAGACATTCATGGATAATTTGTTGAAGTAATCACAACTTGTATATCCCCATATGTTTTAGTCTCGGCGCAAATACAGTATCTTTCTGACCTTTACCACAAATTTGGGGAAATTTCACCCCTAGAATGTGCAGCGCACACGGAGCCATAGCAGAAAAAAAAAACTGATTTTAGTTGGGAAATGAGCTGACTGTGACTTGAAGCTGCCGCTGACCTGTGTGTGTTTGGATGCTTGACTTCTCTGCTGTTTCCACTCAATTTAGAACTTATTAGGACTTAAAAACCTGATCTTATTTCACGCGGGCAACCTGGATTAACCTTCAAAGTGTGTGGTTTGGCTCTTTTTTTGTTATCAAACACATATTTTATGTCAAAGTGACGGCTGAACTATTTAAATAAGATCATGTGTCAAAGGGTTTCACCGCAGCTTGAATACGGTCATCACCAGCTGCTAATTATCTGTGCTGCAGATTAGTCTTTAACAAACAAGACATGAATGGTTTTCAGATGAATGGAAAAAAGTTGGATGTTTTCAATTCGCGCCATTTCTTGGGGTTTATTTTGTTGTTTATTTCAAAATTGTGTCAAGACAGATTGTGAGATATTATACTGCATATATTTATTATAATGCAGCATTAAAAGTCTTGATTTGTTTTTAAAATATAATTTTAAAAGCAAAAAAGTCAATGTTGCTGTTTTTTTTAATTGATCGCTGCCAAAAATTGAAAGCATGAAATGTTTTGCCAATGTCTCTGTTTGTGTGCCTTTTAGCAAAAATTCTCATCAAACACTGAATGAAGTTTAACAAATCTTAGAGACGATAATCATGGGGCTTACATCTTAGTTAAAATTCAGAGTCAACCCATTTCAAGATGGCTGCCGCAGCCAATTGAACTTTAAAGCTACAACAATGGAATACTTCTGACAATTTTACAGATACTGGCCTAAACATTGGAGTGGTAGTGGCTGAGACTTGTCCACCACATAAATTATGAGTGCAACTGCAAGACATATGTTTAAAATTTGCCTATTGCTATTTTTAACAAGCATGGTTTGTCTGTTAGCAAAATATTTCATGAACGACTGGACTAACCTATTTAACTGAGTAATGATTGGACCCAACTCAATCCAAGATGACCGTCACAGCCAACTGAAGTTATGCCATAGCTCGATCAGTTTTATCAACATTATGCTAATCCTCAAATAAATCGGTGTGATTGTGGCTTAAAACAAACACTGCAGTCACTAAGTGCATGACGTTTTTGCTTAAAACTTTAACATTAACTGTCAGAATCAACACTGTTTGTCTGTTAGCAAAATATCCTGTGAACTGCAAGGTGGGCTTGATTGGAACTTGCAAAACAAAATCATTGAATGTGCATCTACAAATGATTACAAGTTGAAGTTAATCCAAGTTAAGATGTCCATCACAGCTTGCCAGCGTTGGCAAACACAAAAATGGCTTGAACTCAGTTCATTTAACAGATATGGAGCTAAAGTTTCCCGTGAGTCATTCATAACACGGAGTCTGAGCATGACTTCACAACATTTTACTTTGTTCGTTTTTACTCACCAATCATCCAACTTATAATGATAAAACACTAAAACAAGTGTTTTTAATGTTATATAAGATTAATTACAAATCATCTCCTGATTGTTATGTCAGTGTGAGATTATTTTTTTAATTTAAAAGGAAAGTAGATATTTCATTTTATGTTTTAGTGCCTTTATATGGACAGTAGCCGGTGACATAAACTGATCGTCATCAGATCATCAGTCATTACTAAAAGTAGTATTTGTACTTCTTTAAATGTAGAAACTGACTAAGTGAAACAATAAAGTTCCCAGAATCTTCATCCTTCTCACTTAAGCAGTACCGTATTTTTCGGATTATAAGGCGCACTTAAAATCTTTTAATTTTCTCAAAAATCGACAGTGTATGTATTAATTCTGGTTTTGCTTACTGACCTCAAACCGATTTTATGTGGTATAGCTGAACAATGTTGAGATTTATTGTGAATGAGTTGAATAAAGTTTGACTTATTTGACTGTTTTGTTTCGCTTAATGTGTTATACACCCTGTAAAGGGGAAAGGTGAAAACAGACACGGTGTTACTTCTGTCACGTCCAGTGTTGTAATGTTGTTTTAGTATAACATTGTCACATAAAAAATGTAATTCAGTTACAAAAAATAAACACTGAACACGCAGCATTAATTGCTCAAGGTCTTTCTGCCAACACAAATCAAGACTTCATATATCATAATTCACCATATCTTCAGCATGAGCAGCAGACTACAGCAAACATTATGAAAACATAAATCAAAATTATCTGTGCATCATACATATCTAACTAGACTGATGTCTTACAAAATTACAGCCATTAACATCATTATTTCACTCATATAAAACAATATAACAACATTTTAACCACAAAATATTTCTTCCCTGAGTCCTGAACGTTGGACACAAACATTGTGGGTATACCTGCACGGCAGCATCTGTGGCAACAGTTGGCAAGAAAACGATGTTGAGTAAAACTCTTAGAAAGCTGCATTTACTCCAGCTGTTAAAGTTACTGCAGACCTTTCATGCTTGTTTTCTAAACTCAGTGACCATAAATATAGTTATAAAACTTGTAACACAATTTTTACCTGTAAAGGGGAAAGGTGAAAACAGACACGGCGAGTGTTGTAATGGGCGAGCAGAAGCGACAGTTTCACCTGTGTTAGTTCAGACATAACTAGTCGAGCCACGATCGGTAAATAACTCTCAAAACATACGCTTTGAAATGGTACCACTCTCTAAAGTCTATAAACAATAGTCAGAAAAGTACCATTAAAGAAAATGCATTTAAAACATATTATTATTCTACTGCATCACTCTGTGACCTAACTGCAAGACCAGAAAAATCAATTGTCTCATGTCCGTTTACTCGTTGACCTTGGTCACACAGAAGAGATATGTTTTAATCTGAAAAAGAAATGAACCCGTT
>JARVLU010000324.1:12535159-12547636 GCA_031762415.1 Simpsonichthys santanae
TCGGGCTCTCCAATCTCTGGTGCTGAGGTCACTGAGGTGGTTAAAAAGCTCCTCGGTGGCAGGGCCCCAGGGGTGGAAGAGATTCGCCCAGAGTTCCTTAAGGCTCTGGATGTTGTGAGGTTGTGTTGGCTTACATGACTCTGCAATATTGTGTGGACATCGGGGGCAGTTCCCCTGGATTGGCAGACTGGGGTGGTGGCCCCCCTATTCAAAAAGGGGGACTGTAGTGTGTTCCAACTACAAGGGGCTAACGCTCTTAAGCCTCCCTGGTAAGGTCTATTTGGGGGTTCTGGAGAGGAGGGTCTGTCGGATAGTCGAATCTCAGATTCAGGAGGAGCAGTGTGGTTTTCGTTCTGGTTGTGGAACACTGGACCAGCTCTACACCCTCAGCAGGGTCCTGGAGGGGGCGTGGGAGTTTGCCCAACCAGTTGTGCTTTGTAGACTTGGAGAAGGTGTTCAACCGCATCTCCCGGGGAGCCCTGTGGGGGGATACTCCAGGAGTATGGGGTACCAGGCTCTTTGATACAGGCTGTTAGGTCCCTGTATGACCGGTGTCAGTGCTTGGTCCCCATTGCCAGCAAAAAGTTGGTCTTGTTCCCAGTGAGATTTAGAATCTGCCAAGGTCGCCCTTTGTCACCGATTCTGTTCATAACCTTAATGGACAGAATTTCTAGGCGCAGTCAAGGTGTTGAAGGGATCCGTTTTGGTGACCTTCGGATCGCTTCTCTGTTTTTGCAGATGATGTGGTCCTATTGGCTTCATCAGGTCATGATCTACAGCTTTCACTGGAACAGTTCACAGCAGAGTGTGATGCGGCCGGAATGAGGATCAGTTCCTCCAAATCTGAGGACATGGTCTTGAGCCGGAAAAGGGTAAAGTGTCCTCTCCGGGTCGGGAAGGAGGTCCTGCCCCAAATAGAGGAGTTTAAGTATCTTGGGATCTTGTTCACGAATGAGGGAAAAATGGAGCATGAGATCGATAGGCAGATATGTGCAGCGTCAGCAGTGAAGCAGGTGCTGTACCGGTCTGTCGTGGTGAAGAGAGAGCTGAGTCAACAGGCGAAGCTCTCAATTTACTGGTCGATCTACGTTCTCACCCTCATCTATGGTCATGAGCTTTGGGCTGTGACCGAAAGAACGAGATCACTGATACAAGCGGCCGAAAAGAGTTTTCTCCGCAGGGTGTCTGGACTCTCCCTTAGAGATAGGGTGAGAAGCTCAGTCATCCGGGAGGGACTCAGAGTAGAGCCGCTGCTTCTCCACATCGAGAGGAGCCAGAGGTGGCTCGGGCATCTGGTTAGGATGCCTCCTGGACGCCTCCCTGGTGAGGTGTTCCGGGCACGTCCCACCTGGAGGAGACCCAGAGGAAGACCCAGGACACGCTGGAGGGACTACATTTCTCAGCTGGCCTGGAAACACCTTGGGATTCCCCCAGAGGAGCTGGCCCAAGTGGCTGTGGAGAGGGAAGTTTGGGCTTCCTTACTTAGGCTACTAACCCCGTGACCCAACCCCGGATAAGTGGAAGAGAATGGCAGGATGGATTTTACAAGTTTTAGCTTTTAGTTAGTGTTTTGCTTCTTATAGCTTTAACCCCTGTTTCAGCTTCTTTAGCAAACCTTGGCAGTAATTCAGCACTCAATGTTCACACTGCACATTCTCAGAAGATACTATTTTGCTAGTTTTAGAAACGGGTTCTAAACCTTTAAAAAAATGCAGTAAAGAAATTTTGTTTATCTAAACTTTTCTGGAAACGTGTTAGAAAACAGTTTACTTCTTCAGCCGGCACACGCTGAAACCCCGAAGGCGTTTGCGGCTCGGGTCAATCATCTGATCGTCTCAGAAGTGAGAGCGTGAAGCTGCTTGTTGCTAGGTTACTCTTCAACTGATGAAGGTCAGGTCGTTTCAAAAAGTCTAAATAAAAATCTATAAGAGCCGTGAAACAAGCTGAAGATAAAAAAAAAAAAACAGACACGTGAAGTTTCACACGTCTAAAACGTTGCACAAATAACCACACAGGCGTTCTTTTCATCACAGTTAAGATTTATTTCATTCAACATTTCACATTACAAATATTGAAAAATTATGCATACTGTTATAAATAGTTGGCTGCAAACAATTAAATAACATTAGATTTTTCTTTTTGTCGTTTCACAAGCACTTCTACAGACCAACTCCAAGAAATATGGACATATCCGTATTACATAACTTAATTAGAAAGGAAAATACAAAAATAGGAACTTATAAAGTGAAATGACAATAAAAATTAAGGTGATATCTTAAGTAAAAAAATGCTATTAATAAATACAACAACCTTCCCATACACAGTTAAAAACTATTGAAATCTTGCCATTAAGTAACATTAACAGACAAATATTTAAATATTTATTTTCCTTCAGAAAATGTGAACCATATATTGTGGAGCACAATATAGCAATTAGTAAAAACTAGACACTTTAACATATTAAAAGCTTCACCTCAAAAATATAACAAAAATCTGATCAAAATTATAAAAATCAATTATACATTCCAATTAAAAATATACCAATAAACAGCTAAATACATCGTTGACCTAATAATTACATTGCAATCAATCACAGTAGCTTAAAATAAACAAAAAAATAATAATAAGCAAATGAGCACAAAAACATTTTTTTGAATGTTTTAAAAATAACTTCAATTATTTATATTAGTACAAATAGTTTCATTTCTTTTCTTTCCGTTTTTTTTTTTTACAAACACCAGCATGAAAAGGATTACAATAACAGTAGAAAATGACTGTGAAAAACATATTAACATCTTTAATTAAATGTCTGCAATTAAAAATGGCATTAAAGAATTACATTGCAAAGAGTCTTTATCTGGAAAAAGGTTCAAAAGAAGTATTGCACATAACAACTTGAAGTTAACTTGCAACATTTTACCACATTCAAGTCTTTTTAAGCTCCCCTTCCTCCAGATAGGTCTATGTGAGATCGCCTCGACGGACAGACGGCGGGGGCGACTTCTCAAGTCTGTTTGAACAGTGTTTCATTCGGACGCTCCGATCCGAGTCCTGCGCTTTAGTTCAAAGTGTTTTTGTTTTTTTCTTACGGTTACCTCTCCGGCTATCCTGCAGAGAGGTATGGACACGAGGGGAAAGAGGGGTGGGTTCTTAACGTAATAGTTGAGAAACATTTGGTGCACACCACAACAATTAATTTTTATAGCTAATTCATGTACTTGTCATTTTCTCTCGCTTTTTTTTTTCGTCATGCATGCTAAGGATTACGATAGGTGCTAGTTGGCAAGTTCAAGAATATATTTATATATATGTATATATATATTTTTCAAATATTAAAATATCTAAACACCAAACATCCATTCTTGTGAGATTCAGCGTTAAGCGTGAACCAGATTTTGCATTCTCCTCGTAATAAGTTACGCTCCGTCTACGGAGAGGAAGTTCCAACTAGTAGGTTTAGACACATTTACATGAATTTTTTTTGTTTGTTTGTTTTTATTTATTTCTCCATGCTGTTATCGACCAGATTGGCTGGAAACGTTTAACGTACGGAAAGCTAAGACCAAACGAGCTTTGGTCTGTCCTCTGCAGATCTGAAGTCGCGTCAACACAACTGCGCACTTGAAAAGTTGTAAAGATTCCTCAGCACAGAAATGTATAAAAAGCATAATTGAAAATAATAATAATAATATATATTGAAACCGCTCAACTTTTTTTTCTCTTTTTCTTAAAATGAACATCTCCATATATGCAGATCTCTCAGTAACAAAAGTACAAAAGCTACCTTTCACAATGTGAAAAATTGAGGTATTGCAAAAAGGAGTTTCCCCATTTGTGAAAAATGTGCCTAAAATGACTGTTGAAAAAAAAAAGGAGAAAAAATATTTAGAAAAGTAGTGCATAATAAATGTTTATATGTGCATGACAAAATAATTTAGCTAGAAAACACTGTACCAAAAAATCAGCAGGCCATGTATAAAATAATTTTTTTTTTCATCTCATTTAACAGCAAATTCTTCACAAAGTGTTTTAACTTCTAAAATGCTCACCCAACACACCCACAAAAAACACTAACGTTCCGGGTGCAAAAGAAAAAGACTGGTGCAACGACGCCGCGCCGACATGAGGATTCTCACTAGTGTGTGTAATCAAGTTTCTGTACGAACTCCCTGACGTTTAAATGCTCGGCTAGAAGGTCGCCACTTAGTGACGTCAAATAGCAAATGAGGATTAGTTTTCGCGTTCGCCGTGGGAATGTGCACTTCATGTTAATTTTCCCCCCCAAGCTAGTTCAGGTACAAAATAGAAGCGGTGGCTCCACTTTGAGCTAAAGAGAACGTGAGGCCTTGTTTGTCTGCAAGCCCTGCAGGTTTTCCACTCGTGTTGTCACGTACAAATCTCCAGTGTGCGTGTTTACTACACATCCTGTGGAGGTGGTGGTGTTCAGGGCCAATCTTTGGTTTGTCGAGTCCGTCAGGGCTTGAGAGTTTCAACACAACTGGATAGAAGTGGTAGATTTATGAAAATATATATGAAGAAAAAGAAAAAAGAGAGAGAGAGAACGTAAAAATCAAGACAAGAAATGAGCTACAGTGTGACCCACTACTGCACAACCATCTTTGGTTCCCGTAAGCCACCGGCTACGACCGGATGGACCTGCGATGTCGTTCTCAAACTGCACGTGGGTCACAAGTGTATTGTAGTAGTAGAGCACGCTGCTGAGACTATCTTCATTTATGCTTTAAAAAACACTGGATGCTGAGTTGGATTAACTTGGCAGCAGAAGGGATGGAAGGGTTCGCCGAAAGGGCAGATCCCTCCGTGACTCAAGTGTGTGCTGACGATTTGCAAAGCCGATCAGCCTTTTTTTTTTTTTTCTCTCATTAAATGTCGCTCGCTCTCGGATGCAAAGTAGCACTTTGTCGTTAAGGACTTGGGAGAATTGCACAAATGCGTTTAAAGAAAACTAAAGAGAGGCGTTTCCTTTTAGGTGGCGGCCCGGCTTAAGTCTAAATCTGCAACGCGGGCCGCGAGCGGACAGGCCCGCTCTCGAAGGAGTTGCTTTCACTTCATGTGCTGAAAGAACCGGATCGAAGCTCTGCTCTGTGCAGGCACAGAAAACAGGTTTTGATCCAAAAACTGAGGCCCTGCCCTGTCTTAGCTGTTAGCCTAGCAGCTAAGGCCGCTACCAGATGTGAGGAAGGGAAGTAGGCTGCATTCATCCCCGTCTCTCCCATAGCCTCTCTGAGCCATACATTCCCATAATACACTGTATACTGTACGATGCTTCGCTCTGGCGCTAGCACAACCCTGGGTTTGATTACAAAAATAAGGAGGTGATGAAGCAAGTGAATACAAAACTGTGCCAGTTACGTCACCCTCTGTGTAACATCACTTCCCTCTGATTAGAATTCAAAGGGAAGGAAAACACCGGAGAGTGTTAAAGTTTTCTGTCTTACTTGCTTTTTTCTTCTTCTTCTTACTGTATTCGGCACATTAGCAGCTGAGGTTGAGGTATTAGTTTTTGCATGTTACAATGGAGATCAAAACCCAAATCTGTGTTGCTAAAAATTTTCTTGCAATTTTCAAGTAACGTCAAAATGTTTGTTGAATGAATGGAAACAAATTGTTTAAAAAAAAAAAAAGTGGGAGAGTAAGAATCTGTTTAGTTTCTGCGTGGGCCCTTTCTGTTCTTCAAAGGTAATTAGGATTCAGCTTTGGTTAACTACAAAGGGTTTTATCTACGGTGTCTTCACTCTTTAAATTGGAAATAAGTGCACTCTTCTTTGTTACTCACATTTGCTCTGGAGTCTTGCAACATTGGCTAATTTAATCCACCTTTCAGAAATAAAGAGCCTTCCAACTTCAGCAGCGATCGCTGTGAAGACTGTACAAAAGGTTACAGCTCTGCTACAATATATGACAGCTAAATGTCAAATTAGGGCCTCTTCTATCAAAAGGAAATGAGGTTTTGTTTTGAAAAAATATGCCAATTGAATCGCAGAGTACCACACCACACATCAAACTTTCCTATATGTCAAATATATATGTTTTTGTCTGAGAACTTAAAAGTATTTCAAGCATCAGAAGAAAAATAAAATTATGTTACACATCTTTTTTTTTTCCTAGATGGACCATTTTGGATATAATCCAGTTTTTCTTTTCTATCTTTAAAATATTGATATATATTAACTTTAAATAAAAATAATAATAATGTTAGGTGAAATTAGAGCAAAAAGGAACCAGCAACAGAAAAGTGCATTTATTTGTACAATGATTCGCGACTCCTGCACTACCTGCCCTCCTCTCCCCTGCTCTGTCGTTCTGCTCAGTTCCAGCGGAAGGAGATGTGACGGGGCCGGTCGCCTCCCTCCTTCACCAGAGGCTTGTGGAACTCTCGCCCGGCGCGGGAATGGATGGCCGCCCAGCAGTACTCGCAGTAGTACTGCAGACAGGTGACGTTGGCGCAGAAGAACGGTGCGAACTTCCCGCCGCAGCGAGTTCCCTGGCACTCGTCACACAGCTGGTCATCGAGCACATATGGCTTCACTTCCACCTGCAGGCGGAGGGGGAACCGTTACCTTTTCACAATAAAAGGTCACAATATTCATGCTGTTCAACAGACGAACAGTAAAGCAACCTGGTCAACACCAACCGTACTGTTCCTTATAGATCAACAGTTCACTCTTTTAGTAAAACTGTGCTTTTCAACAAATGCATTGTGTACATCGTAAAAACAGAATGCAACAATGTGCAAATCTCAAATAAAAACTTTACTCAAAGCGGAACACAGTAAATGTATAAAAGTTTAAACGTATAAAAAAAACTGTAGTCTTGAATTTTATGGCAGCAACACATTTTTAAAAAAAGAACAAATAAAAAGTAAGAGGTAGGAATGAAAAAGAGCTGGAGGAGGATTTTCTAACTAATTAGGTTAATTTACAACAGGTCAGTGAGAGGACTGGGTGTAAAGAGAGGCTGAACTTCTCAGAAAGATGGGCAGATGCTTTTTAGTCTGTGAATAACTGAACTATTGAAGACTGAATACCTCATCATAAACAATAATAAAAATAGTGATAATAATAATAATAATAATGTTATGATTTTTAAAAATTATTGGGTCTTGTGCAAAATTTGCATTTTCACAACATTACACTGGGATTCTTGGGTCATAATGAGGCATGGATGGAGATGAGGAGAATTTGATGGAAAGTGCCTTTCCTAAAATATGCGCTGTTCCAGTTGTGTAATTGTTTTGTAGTTCTGTCACTTTGCTGTTGCCTGCAATTTGGTTGCTGACCCTGTCCATCCTCATTTTGACAAGTCCCAATTGATTTTTACTCCAACAGTTTTTGTTTTTAGGCCTCATATATGCTCAATTTGTATTCCCAGGTCTTTACATGTGACTAGTTTTTAACAACTTTAACACAAGTGGGAGGCTGTGGCTGAGTGGCAAGAGCAGTCGTCCTCCAATGCAAGAGTTGGGGGTTCAAATCTACCATCAGTCACATGCCCAAGTGTCCCTGGGCAAGACACCGAACCCCTCATTGCTTCCGATGCGTGTCCCATCAGTGTATGAATGTGATCTAAAAGCACTGATTAGTCTCTTTAGAATGATTTGTTCAGTTAATCTAGTAGAGTGCTGTATGAATGGATAAATGAGGACACAGATTGTAGTGTAAAGAGTTTTGAGTATCTTAAGATAGAAAGGCACTATATAAGTACAGTCCATTTACAAGTGTTACTTTACAAAGGGATGGACATATCAATAAGGAGACAGGTTTTAATATTATTATTGTTATTCTATTTTAGACAGCTTCCCAAATTTGAGTAACTGGGGTTGTAATTCAGTGTGTTTTTCTATGCATTTTAATTTAGACTGTGAAATGTTCCCTGGAACTCCAGCCCACACAGTTTCTGTTGCTAATAGCTCATGTTAACACACAACACTCCCACTGAAAGCAGGCTCATAAATGCAGCTACATATTTTTCACAAATGTTAGAGTCTTATAGGTCGACATTTACCAACAACTTGTCTGTGAAGTAACAACTTTGACAACAAATTATTTTTGATGTTTGACTGAAGCACTAACACTAGGCCTGAAAATTCTGGTGCCCATTCGACAGATAATATAATTTTAGAAACATTTCAAATGCCTTGCAAATTATTTCCTAACACACCTTACTTCCTTTCTCTTCAGCCTTCCGACTCAGCACGGTGCAATTATTAGCAAGAGGATGTCACCAAGATGCTCAATACTGTATTCAAAATGTGTGCACCAGTTATGCAAAAAGAAAAAGCGCTGCACGTCCTTTCAAGCATTTTATATTCTTCACTGCAACTTCACATGTGAAAATGTTAACATATATGTAATTTACAGGTGGTTGTAAACAGACTTACAAAAATTAGTAATTTCTTACCAAAATATGCATTTCTATTGATGATACATTTCTGTTTGTTTTAATTTAAGAACAGAAAATAATCAGTTGTATTGTTCCGATACTAAAATGTAAGGATGTCACCTGCAGTCGTCAAAAAAGGCAAACACAGTTTTAGAGTGGGAGGAGAAATTTTAGGCACCTTTATTTCAAATTTAATAATTCCAGTTATTGCTCGCACAAACTATCTTCTGTGACGCATATTTGGGGGACAGCTACAGCTTAAATCAGCACAGATTCATCAGTAAAATAATGTTTTGCAATATCCTTGACAAAAACTCTAAAGCTACAGGTTAACCTGCAGAAAGTTTTCTAAAAGAATGTTACTATGATTTTAATGAGACTTTGAATAAGAAACATGCAGTCTACAGCAATTAAATCAATTGTAAAAGTTGTTATTCTACTCTGCACACAACTATCTTTTCGTTTTATAATGTAAGACAAATAAAGCCAAGAAGTTCAAATAAAAAAAAAAAAAAAGTTGGAGCATTTTTAATGAGCTGTTTATGCAAGAACTGATCATAAATTGAACAAATACTATTTTTTTATTTCATTTTTTTAGTAGACAAAGATGTTTATTAGACTATAATAATAATAAAACTGACACTGTGACTCTTTTGCTTGATTCAAATAAATGAAACAAAGGTAGTTATGATTGAGATAAAAGAACAGGAAGTAAGGTGTGCGTGCGTGCATGCGTGTGTGTGTGCATGCGTACAATTGAAGAAAGAAGAGAGCAGGAGAAAGGAAGCAGAAAAACACTCTGCTCTTTTCTTTCCACTCACCCGTTTATCGATTTCTCCATGCTGCAGCTGTACAAAGCGAGCACTGATAGCAGCAATGTAGCTCTGCTGATTAGAGAAGGCGACCCGCCCCGCTCCCTTGGGGTACTTCAGCTCAGGGTCTGTGTCGATGCCAGCGTAGCAAACTCCTCCGTACAGGCGGTCCATGATCATAGCCAGCTCCACTGTGGAGGGACACAAATGCACAAACACACAAAATCAGGTTTACTCAATAAAATTTAGAAAGACAATTGGCAGTTTCCTTCAGTTTAAAATCTAAACCCTTTTTACTCAAAGGCTCATAAAATATTTAACATACCACAGGGCCTCGTGACCTTGGTCATTACCACAACTATGGTGCAGAGGTCTAAACATGACATTCAGCAGTGCAAACAGTCCACATAATGCCAATATCAAAAATAATTATTAAATGTATTATTCAGCTCAGCACGCTGCAGAGTCCATTCTAATACAACTAGTGTAGGTCAGCTTCTTTGTGGTTCTGCCCTCCAGCAGTTCATCACAGCGTTGAAATGTTTTGCTTACAGCTACAGTACCATAAAAAGCAACATAGGAACAAATCAAAAGAGGTATATTACAGTTATTTCTTATTGCCTACTTGTGATGTCTAAATAAATATGGAGAGATGTGACACTAACATGAGGAACATTTTAAAGACCTTTAATTAATGACTCAAAACACAGGAGATCTGTGATAACACCTAAGATTCAACCCACAGGCCCAAATCAAACTGTGTTTATTACAAACACATGCTTGTTGTCGTTTGGTTTGGTAGAAAAACACAAGATACCTGCACGAAGCGGACGAGGAACTCCTCCCACAAAGATGGTTTTCCTCGGGTCTAGAGGCTGAGACCCATCCATCACAAAATCACTGTCATTCAGGTTCCACGGGCGAATCTGAACCTGTTGCACACAAATCAGTGAGGTTTCAGGTTTCAGGTCTACGGAAGCTGGTCGGACAAACGTCTGAACCACTGAACGAAAAAAAGTGAAAGTCGACAGCAGCTGCATTTGCGTTCTCACTGACCGGCTTGTCTTTAATGGTGGGGCTGGACACGCAGAGATACAGTTTACCGTCCTCCTCTATGCAGGCGTCGATCAAAGCCTGCACGGAGCTTTCATCCTGGAACAGCAGGAAGGCGTAGCCTGCATAAAACACAGCAGGGTTATTGGAGCTGATCAGGCCACAAAAAAGCTGATAGTCTTCCTGGAATTTAATGTGCTGATTAGTGTGATCACCCTGCTTTTGTTTTGTTGCAGCAAGAAAAAATGCAAGAAACTCTTCAAATATGGTTAGCAAAAACCCAAACCCCAGCTGTATTAAAATAACACTCTGATATAACGTTTGAATTACAGAAGAACCCTAAAGCCACAGATATAAAAGGACACATTTGCAGCTTCATCGAAAGAAATAAAGCTACAAAAATAAATCTATATTCTGTTGATGAAAAAAATGGCAGCAACATGTGAACTTGTGGTTATTTAAGATACCTTTAGGGGGGAAATAGGATTTGCTCTCTGCTTTGTGGGGCCAATCCACAAACAGGTGTCCAAAACGTCGGAAACTGGCTGTTATTTCATCTGTATGAAAACCAGAAAACAACGGCAGGGTTTTATAAGAAAACACTGATTTTTTTTTAGATTTTTTTTTTAAGCAGCAGCATTCCGAGTGTCTGTGTCTAGTAATATTCTCTTATTCTGTCTCAGAGATGAATTAACTTCAGCTAATATTAGCCACAAAATTGAGTTCTTGGGATTTTAATGCAACTACTGTACCTTCATCTATATCTGGAGGCAGTCCGCCAACGAAAACCTTGCGCGAGTAGCGTTCCACACGCTCCCCGTTCTGATGAGGGAAGCAGTGTGGAGAGCCCAGACCTGCGAGACCCTGATCCCCACGCTCGTCATCAGGGAAACTATCCTCCATGGGAAAGAGAGAAGAGTGGCCTGAGAAAGAAAAGAGGGAAGTCAGTGGAACAGATTTATATCCCAAGGAGAGATAAAAGTATAAAGATAAGTGATGTCACGACATGACAAATAACTGTCCAATAAGAAATGAACAGAATATTGTGAATTATTCTTATTGGACTTTTTATTGAACTGAACATGGATGCAGATGGGAGCCCTCTTAAGTGAGCAGGTCTGAACAGTTTCACTGTGGAACATATGCGTGGTGGAGGCTAAGCTGTCCCTGGCCCATTCCTGCTCCTATACAACCTGCCCTGAGCTGCTTTATAAAGATTTATGCAAGCGTGTTAGTCTTAACTTCCAGTGTGTGCCATGTGTCTGCTTCAGTCGTGGTGAGACTAAATGACACAACGGTTTGCGAGCTTCACTGCTTCATTAAGCCTTGGCTAAATGTAACACTCACTTGTATTGCCTGATTTAATGCTGCAAAATGTGTGTGAAGAGGAAAATGTAAGCAGAGTAAAGCATGAAAAGGAACAAAAAATACTTCACAAGCTTCATGCAGACAAATATGTTGAAAAAAGAGAAAAGGATTCAAAATATGATCCTAAATGTGAAAAACAGTCCATATCAAACAAATTCCAAAAACACATCTTTACACAGGAATAGATATGAAGAAATAAGAAAAACCACTGACACCCACAAAGCAAAATTTGCAACAAATAGACATAATTAATTCATTTGCTCATGAATATGGTTTACCTCGTCTCCTGTTATAATTCCTGGCTGCATGTGGAATAAAGACAAATCAAAGCGGTGCTCATTTAGAAATGTTGCATAATAATCTGAAGCAATAAAAGTGCCAGGTGGTCCATGACAATGATGGTCCATGGTCAGTCTGCTCACCCTTGATTTGGGTAATCAGCGGTGAATCCTAATCAGCTCACGCTGCTGTTCCCACACTCATATCAATCCCATTACCGGTACATATTAACAGAGTGGACTCGTTTTATTTTATTTTTTTAAATAATTATTTATCACCAAAAATCTACCATAAAACGACAAAAAAAAAAAAAAAAAAAAAAAATCAACAATAACAGAATGATTCACCATCAAAGGAGATGAAGGTTGATGTAAAAGCACAAAGAGAAAGAATATCTCAGTGTAGGAGCCCAGATTTATTTGTGCTTCTCATTTACTTGATAAACCAAATTTGATTTTTCCCTCCATTTACTCCAGAGTCGCAGAGGATTTATTTATTCCAACTAAACGTGCACCAGTAAAGAAGTCGCAAAACTGAATACTGTACCCATAAGCACTACAGT
>JARVLU010000324.1:12547736-12558089 GCA_031762415.1 Simpsonichthys santanae
TATATATACTGTATATATAAATGAACTCCTGTGACAATTAAAGAAATATGATTTTGGAGAACACTGCCATGGGGAACAGTAAACAAGGCAACTGACAACAAAGACCATAGGAAGGGTTACACTATGGAATTTAATAAACCCCAAACATGCCATTGTAAAACTGGAGACACCTAAAGTGAAACACTAAAATGTTGTGTGCTTGAAAAACACAGTCATACACAAAGACAAGTAAAAAAATCTTGGTTAGAATCAAATGGGCACATATGATTAAATAAGTCAACTAAAACAATCGTGCAGCTGATCATTTTTGTCTGTTTGACAGCAAAGTAAAAACTGTAACTTCACAAACAGCAGAGAAGATGTTAGCACCTTCAGAATAATCACATAATTAAAGAACTAAGCCAGAGTCTGGACCTTAAGACTGCTGAAGACTACCTGGAAACTCAAGTGTGGAAAAAAAAAAAAAAAGAGGCTAATTTTCCATTACTGTCACAGTGAACCATGAGTGTCTGTGACCAAGTGACCAGTGAGTCATGCAACTGGATTGTGAGCTGCCAGTTTTTGAAAATCCCTGCCTATTGTTGTGTGCACGACTTTCAAAACTGTTCTTGGTCAAACAGTCCTAATCTGACAATGCCTGAGTCTCAACAACTGAAAAATTATTATCTATCCTGTGTGATCTAAACTGGTTTCAGTGGTTGTGAATTTGTAATTGTGATGCTGGTACCAGTGCACCTGTGTGGCCACCTTTGGAATGAGTAATTGTTGAAGTATTTTTTTTATTTTTATTTTATTTTTTTATTTTTTTTCAAACGAAGAACCAAAGTCAAAGAACTCAAATGTAGGCATCAACAAAAATTGTGAAAACGTGGAAAGGGTGGAAAGAGCTGCCAGGGCACACGAGCAATAATCCTCGTCTCCCTCAGTGGACTGTCCAAACCAGATGGACATTAACTCTGTTGGGCAGGTCAAAGGGAGCCAGAAACAGAGAAAATAAGAAGAGGCAGTAAAGCAGATTGAGAGAGAGCACAGGGTGCTATAAAAAGATGTGTGTGTGTGAGAGGGAGAGAAAAATAGATTAGAAGCGAAGAAGAAATGAGCTGATAAAAAGCTGTGTGGGGGTGAGAGAAAATGAGAGTGACTGTAGGGGGGTGGGATCAAGAGAATGAGGAATGCAATCTGCGTATCCTTATGAGGCAGAGAGAGGGAGAGCGAGAGAGATGGTGCGCAGCCTATATCCGCTGGCACCATCTGTCTTAGGGCAAGATGACAGCTCCTGACCATGTGATCTAATCATGTGACCCAGCAGGCTTTTCAAGAAGCTAACTGGCCTCTCCTGTTTTACACGCTGGCCAAAGTTGCAAAACCACAGTCAATGATAGATAAAGACAATCAAAGAAAAAGGCAGTTATTCTTACACAACTGAATGTACCATCTTTGCTTGACTTTTTAAAAGATGGATGTAGACATAATTTTCTATAAATTAATGAATTTAGGTTGATTGGTAGACATTAGTACCCACATCCTTGACAATATTTTTATCTGCACCCTGTCTATCACCCTTTTATAGCATGGCTTACAACGTTTTACAAAACCAAAGGCCATTATTCTATTACCTGTACGTCTTTTATTTCCTTCACTTATTACATTTACCTCTCGGTGCAGGAACAAAGCAATATGAGCAGTCAGAGTAAAGGGGGAGAACACCAAAAAAGTTTCACAACAAGATCAAAGGTTGCAACCAAAATTACTTTTCGTGCTAGCAAGAAAGGAAAAGCCGGCTTTACTTTGCATTCACAACAGCAAAAGAATAGGAAACAGAGGAGTGAGCAGCTCAGCTTGGATTTAAGCTGAGGCAAGCGAAGAAACAGTAGGCTCAGGATGCCACAAGACACAGACATTCAGGTGGTTGTACATCGTCCAAACGTTTCCACCTGCTATGCTCAGTGTCCACCAACACAGATTTACCAGAGCTTTGTTTTACAAATGTCGCTACAATCAGTTAAATCCTTCCTTACAGTTATCCACTTCACCAACAGCGCTAACTTGACATGATCCTTCAAAAAGAACAATATTTTACTAATAAAATTTATAATTTCTAATAAAAACAATGTCTCCTGTTTTAGATAAAGAAAAATTCTGAATGCTCCAATTTATTTTGCAAAAATAATATGTTTGTGTTTTGCCCATTAGTTTGAATCCCCAGTGTCAAATGTTGGCAGACACTTGAAAGGGGTGCACAGGTTACAATACATACCGTTAAGGGGGAGAGGGTTCTCCCCTCCTGGGTGGGGAAACCCAAGACGACCTACACAAGAAGAAAGAACAAAAATATATATCATGTTTTACATTTACAGAGATCTTGATGTTATTCTTGTGCAAGTCTTTTTATGAAGACTAGATTCTGAATATAATTACAATTAGGAACAAACGGGTTTGTTTGTTTTTTTCAGTTTAGTTAGAATACCAAAAGATGCTAATGGGTTGGATGCTGTTTCTCTCAGAATCATTACAGCCTTTAGAAATTAAGT
This sequence comes from Simpsonichthys santanae, assembly GCA_031762415.1. NCBI lineage: Eukaryota > Metazoa > Chordata > Actinopteri > Cyprinodontiformes > Rivulidae > Simpsonichthys > Simpsonichthys santanae. The sequence continues at coordinate 12,550,268 of JARVLU010000324.1, forward strand.
GCAGCTTCAGAAAATGACAACCATATTAGGTGAAACATATTAAGTACGGTAGTAGTAATACTATAAGTCTGTGGATTCTAATTCAGACAAAAGCTTGATTACTGCAGTAAAGGGATCAGGAATGGGAGTTTAGCATTCCTTTTTGTACTGGCCCCTTCAAAACATCCCAGATCTGTATGCAGATCATGTTATTTGCTGGAAGAGTATTTAACGCCAAAAAATATATAAAAAAAAAATACCACATTTAAATTAGCTATGCTTGGTGGTTAAACTTATAAACAATCAGGTAAACAACATTTAAAAACATGTTGAGATTTTAAATGTTACTATTCAGTGTGTTTACATTTCTTGAAGTTGTACCACAGGGAACCTGTCTTGGTCAGCACACATTTTCACCTTGCCAGAGAAAGCTATAAGCGTGCACGCACGCACACACTCAAATGAGAGCGTCTCTTACAATTAAAAATACTTAACCTTGTAATTAAGTTCTGCTACAAACTGAAAACACAAATGGGCAAAAAAGTGCAAATATTATAACTAACTTTTTGAGCATGCAAAAAGAGTGATGCTACACTGCAAAAAACCAGCACTGGTTACATTAACTGTTTCTTTGCAGAAAGCATGTTTCCGAAATCTTGAAAGATTTAGGGCTCATTCTGATGCTGATAGATACAACGTGAACTCTCCTTTAAACAGTACAAAGACATAAAAGGTTTGCTTTTCTGAATAAAAATGTTATTATTTGCTTGAGTTATAAAAATATATCTCTATGTCACTGTGATGGACTTGCGACCTGTCCAGGGTATACCTCGCCTCTTGCACAGTGATAGCTGGACACCAGTGACACCCACGACCCAAAAAGGAGGAAGCGGGTAAAGAGGATGGATGGATGGACGTACGTACGGACGGACGAACGGGCGGGCGGATGGATGTCTATATCAGTCATATCAGAGACTACATCTTTAGGACATCAACATCTCTTCTTCTCATCAACCTCCGTTTACTCCAACTGTATCATCTACGTTAAGCCTCATATCATCCATTTTGTACCGAGCCAGTTGCCAGGGCCATCCAACAGACACACACCATCTCCTACACAAACATGTTATGATGCCAAACAAGCTTCAAAGTTATGCAAGTCTTGCTTGCAGCAGAGGAATAATTAGATGAAAGAGCTTAAATAGTGCAACCATTGTTGCATGGATTTGGACCGCCTGGCGATTGGTGCATTCCGATGCCTCTGTCACAAGGAAATATGTTAGTTCCTCTCCCACACTTTACAAACTGAGCCCCACAGAACTGAAACTGAAGGGCAACTAAATAAAAAAAACCACAACTACACAACGGTATTAAATATTGCAACACGTTTCCATATAGTCAAAAGCATTCATTAAAATCTCAGTACAGTATAATCTCACTATTGGCCTCAGTGTACTGAACGTTGGGTGTGTTTGTGAAGGGTTTAATCAATTTAAATAAATTCATAATTACAAACTAAAACAAAATCAAAACCAGGTTGTAATGGCAATCTCACCCCTCACTACAAATTTTTACCAGTTTATTTTTCTACATAACTTAGCAAGTTAAAGAAACAGCAGGTGCACAAAGTTGCATCACCTAAAAAAATAAAAAATCAAAGTCCACGACAGTACAACCCATCAGGTTGGATTAGAAACCTTGGTAGCCTCTGAGGAACAAGCAGGTACATCATACTCCTGTTTATCTGCTGAACTGTGTGTGGCTGCTTTGTGAATCTTATTTGCATGCCACTGGCTGCACACACACAGACAGCACACTTACAATTAAAGCACACGTACACACAAGCTCACACAACACAGTGGTGTGTTTATGCATGGTGACTGAACAGAGGGATCCTTTCTGTCAGTCTGAACAATGCTGGAAGCAATTCAAAGCCACTTCTACTGTAGACATTTTGTCTCGACCGTCCTTTTGCTTTATTGTACTCCTTTGGTTCAGTATGTTTAACTGAAACAAGAAATTTATGCATGTGTGTTTCTAATCTAAATATTGTGTGTACGGTATTTGCCGTGCTTGTGTTTGCATGAATGTGTATGTTTAACAGAAGGCAACTGATAGCAGGGAACAGAATATGTTGTGATGCATCATGTGACACCAGAGCACAATGGGTCACACTATAAAAACAAATCAGACAAGGGAAGAGAAAAACAAAATACAAATGTGAAATGTGTGGAAAAAATCTTGCCATAATGCTAGAGATTATTTTAAATTCAAAATTATGAAATCAGAAAGTTTATTTGTTTTATCAGAAATATGCAACTAGACATCTCTTTTTGAAGAAAAGAAGAAGAAAAAAAAACTACTGCAAAAGTGAAAGAACAGAGCCCTTATATTAAACTAAAATTACAGTGTATAAGTTGCTATGACAGGTGTAGGAATCTATGCCAGAAAAGCTAAGGTTCCAGATACTGTAAGATTGCTAATAAAATGGTCTTCAACTGTTATTCTGTTAACATTGAGGCAAGACTTACTACCGGTAAGTTTTGACAACAGAGCACAAACTCTCGGCCATGTGCGAGGATTCTTGTGAGTTGTGTGTACAGACCAAGGTGAAAACAATACTGCATACTAGTAAAGAGGTAACTAGAGTTCATTGTTTTTCACTTATTTTAATATTCTTACCGTGGAACTGAAAGATTTACAAGGGGCACCTTTTATGATCATAAAGTTAAGGAACTTAATGTGATTAAACAGAAAATCATTAGATTATAGGGCCTGTGATGTATGATTAAAAAAATAAGTTTTTAAGATTTTTTTTACAATAGGATTTAAGCATAAACAAACTTATTTTAGCTATTTAGCTAAATTAGCTAAATTGTAACAATTTGGACTTAATACTTAATTAAATCTTGGGATTTTTTTTTTATATTTTTTATAAAGAATTGTAATTACTGACATTTATTTTATAGTGCCCCACCCAAATGCCCTAACACCACTAAAGCTCCTGGAAGTCAAAGGTGTTTCCTTTCAGAGATCAACCAACTCCTCCCTTTCAACCAACAACTAACCATAGCCATAGTGTTTTCTGTAAACTAGGTATTCTTCAGCTGTGATTACTGCAAGCTGCACCCTCTAAAAACACTGACAACCTGCTGCATTCAATACAGTGGTGCTTGAGCTTGTGAACCCTTTAAAATGGTCTATATTTCTGCATAAATGTGACCTACAACATCATCAGAAGTTCACACAAGTTCTAAAACTAGATAAAGAGAACCCAGTTTAAAAAACTAGACAAAATATTTTACTTGGTTATTTATTTATTGAAGAAAATGATCCAATACTGTATTACATATTTGTGAATGGCAAAAGCATGTGAACCTCTAGGATTAGCAGTTAATTTGAAAGTGAAATTAGAGTCAGGTGTTTTCAATCCGTGGATGTTAGGCAGGTGCGAGTTGGCACCTTATCTGATTTTTATAGAACAGGGATCTATCAAAGTCTGCTCTTCACAACATGTTTGTGGAAGTGTATCATGGCAAGAACGAAGGAGATTTTTGAACTTCAGAAATGAGTTGTTGATGCTCATCAGACTGGAAAACATTATAAAACCATCTCTAAAGAGTTTGGACTTCACCAATCCACAGTCAGACAGATTGTGCACAAATGGAGGAAATTCAAGACCATTACCCTCCCCAGGAGTGGTTGACTAACAAAGATCACTCCAAGAGCAAGGAGTGTAATAGTCAGGGAGGTCACAAAGGACCCCATGGTAACTTATAAGCAACTGAAGGCCTCTCTCACATTGGCTAGTCAAAGAGTGTTTGAGGTAGATATGGGAGGGAAAGCATTGCAATGGTGATGACATCACTGGGTGGCAGTTAGCTTTGCCTAGCGCTGCATAGCATTGCGTAAGGGAAGGGAAGTCTGAGATTGTCATCAGTATATGTTCCCATACAATGGCAAAATTAGTTATCTGCATTTAATCCATCACACATGAGATACACTCAGGTGAAGCAATAGGCAGCTATGTAAGCTGTCTGGGGAGCAATTAGGGATTAGGTGTCTTGCTCAGAGACACCACGACATGTGGAAATGGATGAGAGTCAAACCAGGACTTTCTGGTCTTGATCCCGCAGGAAATTGTTAATCACTATTCTCCTGTATGCTTTTAGTGCAGAGAACTGCATTTAAAAAAATGGCAGACTTCAATTTACCATATTTAAATTTAGTGGAAGCTAACCCCACTAAAGGTTTTTAAAGTTAGCGAAAACACTAATCCACTTAATGGAAAGTTAGTTCTGCTATTAGCAGAACCGTACCCACCATTGGGGTCAAGTATTGCTGCTTGTCTCTCTTGATGAACAATTGCTTGCCATTGTTACCTTTCAAGGTGTCCTGCTCAGCCCTCATGATGTCAATCAGGGAGCTCTCCAAAGGGCCCATGTTGAAGCTGTCAATTGACCTGTTGCGTTCCTAAAGACAGGAAAGAAAGGAAGAAGACAACTTTTAGTTTCTTTTCATTTTGAAGCTACTACACAGATCACGTTGTTCCCTTAATCATGGTGGCAATAAACATCCTCAATGTTTTAACCAATGTTAGACCAATTCCACAGATCTGTTAATGCTCTGACTTAATCAACCATACTATCCAAAGGGCAGAGGATGTGACCGTTCTCATTTACACATGAAAATATGGTCCGAGCTCTTCACACACACATGGAGACTGAACACCTGTCACCACAGTAATAAAAGGATAAGTTCAAATAGAGCAGTCAGATGCTGCCCTGTTCCTTTGCTTCAATTATATACAGTATATCAACATGTCAAATTATTTAATGAGTTCTACAAACTTAGTTTCGACAAATGTTTTCTTTAAAGTTTAGCATACAGATTAGCTTTTCTTTTCTGTAGGCATTTGTTTGTACATCTTAATGTACCCAATGTCCTCTTGTACATGCGTTTGTATGGCTTTAACTAGTGTGTATCTTTCAAAGTTGACTAAACGGCTAATGTGAAAATGTGCAGGCATTCATAGAAGTGGCAAAGTTAAAACAGTTAAAAGTAAAACAAGCCAATTCCCACACATCAACTAGGCCACATGAAACAAGGGCATCCTTGGCATACCAGCCTTGAATTCACATATAAGAGTCAGAGTCAGAGAATCTTTACTGTCATTCGCACCACATGTGGTGCATGTGATGAAACGAGATTATGTACACAGGGTCCCAGTTACATCCAACAATAAAATGTAAAAGAAAAACTGTTATAACATCTAAGTTATGAATTAAGAAAAACATCATTTAAAAATACACTAAGCACTAATATCATAGAAAACACTACTTTAAACAGCAGCACAAACATGAGTCTGTGTGAGCAGATGAACACGAATGAACACAGCAGGTTATTATAATAAAGTATTGTTCTTTTTTACATTTAGGTTAGGGGATCATATCAGTAGCAAGAATGTAAGAGGAAACCTTTAGCCTTAAAACATTTCATACTGACTAGTTTAAAAAAAACTTATTTTCTGAGCTCTGCTCTGTGGCATTAGAGATACTTCTGAATGTCAGGCGCAGAAAAATAAAACACTTGATAAAGAGACACATAGCAGTTAGCGGGTTCAACCACATATTTATATTTAGATCAGGGAAACCACAAAGTCTTGTTTCTCAACCGTCTCTTCTCTCCTCACATGCACCATGGAAAGAAGAGTTGTTGCCTCTTGTTCTTGATCTTTTCGTTCGTACCTATCATTCCACTCCGTTTCTTTAAACACTGTTTTGTTTTGCCTCATTTGTGATTTTTATCTCCTTCTTGCTTTTTAGAGTTTATTTTTTATAAACTCCATCTACGAGTTGCTGTATTTTTCCCTGAAACTATTTGTCTACCTCCATCTCACGGACTTTGTTGCCCAGACTTGTTCCTTTTCATCTGCAGTTGAGTCGAAAAGTAGTTGTATACATCTGCCTCCAGTGAAACCTTTAAAAGGAAGGAAAACAATTTGACAAACACGCTGTTACTCCTGTATTCATAAAAATCCAGACAGCAAGCAAGAGGAACTCTTTGGCACCTTGCAATCATCCTTTTTTTTTTTTTTGGCACTGTTTAATAAAGTTTAAATTATATTGACTTAAAGAGAAACAAATCCAGCTTTACCGATAAGTGCAAAGTTCTAGTTCACATCTTGAGAAATCAGAAAAACATCTAATTTTCCTACTTGTTTCACCCTCGTCGTTCTCCGTCGTCCAAGTTTATGACTGAATGGAATTGGCAATAAAACTTTTCAAATTGATAGAAGTTAAGGGATATGGGCACAGACAGAGGAAGGTTAGAATGGGGGAGGAATAGAGGAATGCACATCCAGTGATCCCATGATTTGCTCGCAGACAAGTCTTCTATAGCTCTTTTCAGCACAGGCACAATGAGCACTCTATCGAGGAGCTAACCAGCCATGTCGAGCCGTTGCCTGTTTGATTAAAGGGCAAGAAAGAGGGGCTTTATCTGCTAATGATTTGAGGGCGAACAAAACTTATTCTGTTTTTTTCCACTGGCATGGCCGGGAGGAGGACCCTTTTATGTGGATTTTTCAAGCCATGCATGTGAGGAAAAATGTCAATGTTTGGGTGGGAGGAAGCCCCAGCTTGTCCAAGCTGAGGTCAGCAAAGTCTGAAAAATAAATAAATATTAGATACAAAGATGTGCAAGCATTCAGGCTTAACAAAACAGGCTAATGATGTACAGTAGACACAATAAGATACACACAGATAGAACACAGATAATACATGTTAAAGGTACTCGGTGAAAACTATATAAAATGTAAACATTACATCATGAATTATATGAAATGAGTGGATACATTAGGTACCGTATTTTTCAGACTATAAGGCGCATTAAGCAAAACAAAACGGATGTCAAACTTTATTCAACTCATTCCCAATAACCACATACAATCGGGTCGAGGTCAGTAAGCACAACCAGAGTTCATACATAAGGCGCACCTGATTATAAGGTTCACTGTTGAGCTTTGAGAAGATTAAAGGCTTTTAAGTGTGCCTTATAGTCTGAAACATACCAAACGTCTTGGACTTCTTGATCCTAAACGGTTGACCTATTTTTTTTTTTATTTATTTTTTTTTATTTATTATTTTTTTTTTTTTAGGTAAACCATGGCACATGGTAGTGGGCAAATTTTGCTCACAAACCTTAAATTTGAGGACACGTTAACCATCAATATGAATAAAAATTGTGAGTTTTTTGGTCTTTACTTCATGATTTATTAAAAAAAAAAAGATTTCATCTTCATGACATTGCAATGGCACCTTTAAATCATACAAAACTGAACTAATCTGTCACTTTTGATTTTTATTCCCAAATATTCACTTCACATTGCTCTTTTATACACAAGGATCCAATCCATACATGGGGCACATTTAAACAAATATAATTAAGTTTACACTATTTGCGAGTTAATGTTTTTTAGATAAGAAGCAATCTCTGCAGAGAAAAGTCTAAAGGATAGCTCAGATTTTCTGAATTGCTGTTTTGTAGAAAGATTAACAATTCATATCTTACCTGTTCAGCTCTGACATTTAAGTTTTGCTCTGACTGGATTGATGAGCTAAGGGCTAGTCTGAGTCAGACCAAGTGTTTTATACTTCCATCCTGAAGCAACTTCAATTTCAGCCCTTTTATTGTGGTTCAAAAACTTTTACATAACAGTAAATTTCACAATATACAGTTATTCTACTAAAAATATAAAATAATGTATAATAATAATGTCACACAATGTCATCAATGTATGTTTCCACACAAGGACGAAATTAGTCTCTGCATTTAACCCATC
>JARVLU010000324.1:12570415-12583545 GCA_031762415.1 Simpsonichthys santanae
CTTTTCTACCTCCTCCATGTACAATAGGAGAAACTGGAGACCCCACAGCACACCCATGTTTCTGCCTATAATATTGCACCCAATATGTGAAGTAGGTTGACTGCAGGCACAGTTTCAAGAGTTGACACAGTTGATCTGTGGAAAACGTGGTCCTGCTGCTCAGAGTGGCGTCAGATTATTATCGTTTGAATTAATTGTTTGGAAAAAAGGGGCTGATTCTTTCTGCTACCTTTCATTTTACATTTTGTATTCTTATTGTTTATGGGATTGTTTTGTATTGTATTTTAAAATGAATAAATTTTACAAATAAATGTTAACCTTAAACTGACCAACTCTACTGTCTCATCAACAGGAATGCACGTAAAGAGTGATTTGACATCAAAAGAGACCATTGTTTCACCATTATGACATTTCCTCACCTTATCCACAAAGTCCATGGTGTTCTGTAGGAGTTGTTCTGAGCTGCCAACTAAAGGGATGAGTACAGACGCCAGATATTTAGAAACAATGTAAGTGACCGCGTTAATCATGCTAACAATTGGTCTTAAAGGTACATACAGACTAGGCGTGGCCTCCCCTGGGTACAGTCTGCGGTATAGAATATGGTCAATAGCCATGTCCTGCTCCAAAATGTTCAGGCAATCTATCAACTTCTTCTTGTAAGCACTTCCTGGATCTCTTTTCAGCGGTTCATAAGTTGTTAAGTCACTAAGGAGTGTCAACTTTCTCATGATAGACTTTCTGGTTCAAAATCACTGTGCACCTTCCTTCGTCTGCTGGGAGGATGATGATATTTTTGTCCTTGCCAAGAGTGGTGAGTGCATCCCTCTCCTCTCTACTGATCCATCATTAGGCTGATGGCCCTCCTTGATCATGTGAGGAGCTGGTTTTGGCTGTCAGCAGCAAACTGGTGGATCCACTACGAGAAGGTGCTATTTATAAGACTGAGCTTAATACAGCTCCTCAGACTGAAGAAGTCTTTTGGAGGAAAGACGAAATGTTTCTACTTTTTTTTTTTGTTTGTTTGTTTTTTGAATATCCAGAGGACCATACTTGAATTTTTTAGACAAAAAGAATTGTAATTTAATTTTGAGATTGTTTTTCTCATTTTAATCTTATGTCATCCATACCTATTAATTGGTTCAAAATAGTTATAAAGATGGATTAAGGTAGCATCCTTCTCACTAAAAGCTTATTTTAGGTATTTCAGTATTAGATGCAAACAAACAAATGTCGAAAATTTGGATCTTCTTTTACAAGATAACTGAGCAACAAAAAATACTCAGGACAAGTCAAGACATGTCAGTACAAGGCTCTTTCTATATCTGTGGAGCATTGTGAGATATTTATAGCAAACGGAGGAGATAAAAATACAAGTAAAAATCTTAAGCATTGTTTTTGGCCTTTTTAAATGGCTTTGCCTGTAAAGCTAATCTTAACAACTGTTAGTTAATTTATATAAACTGGCAACAAAAGAAACCATTCAAACAATGTAACTTTTCCACAAGTGATGACAATGGAAACCTTTGGCAACAAAGTATTTATGACTGACCCTCAATTAGTTCGAAGACAAAGACTGTCAGTAGTCAAGTGAACATTTTACAAAAGTAAACAAAAGTTTAGTCCAGTATTTAAAGAAACCTAATTAAAATGGCCTTTTTTTTTTTTTTTTTTTGCCTAGATGAATCTATGAAAACCTCACTCATTTCACCCTCACTTCCTTCAAATTACCAATATGAGCAATCATGGGACTGATCAATAAAATTAATCACCATGAATTTCTATCGTCATGCTTCCTCCGACTCCTTCCATCATGTCTGGTTCCTACATGTGATAATGCAATTATCTGCACCATCTCATTGAGTACAGATCTGGCTTTCAAAATTACACTACAAATAGAATGGCTTTTTTTAATAGGATTGCTAGGCTATGACAACCATGACTTGGTCAGTTAATGACACAACAAGACAATGTCATTAGACCCTATTTTAACAAATAAAATAGACTGATAACCTTTAGGTATACAGAACAAAGAATAAGGTTTGTAATGTTGATGCTCTCTTGCTGGTTGTTTTATCACTCTTTGGGTTTTGTTTTTAACCCTAATTATTTATCTTGGAACCACCGCCATATTTTTTTAATTTTCTAACAACAACCCCCTCTGCCATTTTTCTCCCTTCCTCATTTTTTTCCCCTCCATCTGCTCTACCTCCTTTCCCCATTTCAATCAGCTCCCAAACGTGGCACGCTCTACTGTCGTCACAGAGCCGTGTTAGTCACAACAAGAGACATACAGCTGTGAGAGTACAGGGTCCAATGACAGATTCAACCTAGTAACAAATGAAGTGCTTAACCCCACCCCCACCCATTTCTAAAAATAGCAACAATACTAAATAATGTAATAATATTAATAGACAACATACAGCTACCTTGACATTCAACAAATGAAGCTACAAGCTACCCAAACTGATAACTAAATATTTTCATTTAACCTTTATTTATCCAGGTTAGTCTCATTGAGCCACGAGAACTCATTTTCAAGAGAGACCTGTTAGGGAGCAAATGGTGGGGGTTAAGGGCCTTGCTCAGGGGCCCAGAGTGGTGCGAATGATGTTGTCGGTACCGGGGTTAGAACCGGCTATCTTCCGATCACAAACCCACCGTCTAACCACTGCGCCACCACTCCCCCTATGTAATATGTATGTTACATGAACATTCTGAGACTTCTAGGAGAATTTATTGCCAATAATTTGGTAAAACTATCACATAAACTGACCTGGAAAGGGAAAATGCTATCACGACCCACGCCGTCATCCATCCAGGATTTGGGGTTGAAGCCCGCAGGACTATTTCGAGGATACTTCTGGGATGCCATGTGGTTGTTAGGAAAGGTCTTCTTAAGTGGGGAAATTGAATTGATAGGAGTCATTCCTCCATTCAGTCCACGACGATAATCTCTGCCCTGAGATCCACCCCACCCGCCTCCACCACTACCGTAGCCTCCTCCGGGACTCCACGAAGTGGACGAGCCAGGGGAGGGAGAGGGACTCTGGTAGCTGGCTGGACCCCAGGGGGACGGGGGCTTGTTTAAGCTGTTGGACAAATGTGGCAACTGACTGAAAGCCGGGTTCCTATGTGGGAAGGGTGGTGGAGGATGGGGTGAGGCTGGAGAGCGTCGATGCTGCTGGTGTTGACTGTGGGGGTGTTGGAAGTGGGGATGTGGTGGCGGAGCTGGGTGGTGCTGGGACAAGGCAGCGGCTGGTCCAATCTGGGGGGAGAAATTTCCACCAAAGCCTGGACTTACATGGTGTGAGAAGTTCTGGAACAGCAGTGGCCCATTGTTGGCAGAGGCCGGGTTGAAAAAGCTGACATCCTCATTGATGATTGTTGATGGGGCAGGCGGGATGGCAGCTGACCAGTTGTTGAAGCCAGTAAGAGATGATGAGGTTGTACTGGACTGTACAGGACCAGTTCCCCCTAGACCAGACGTCTCCTGGTAATCAAAGCTTGTCAGAACAGGTGACTCAAGACGAAGCTGCTTCTCCTTTCCGTTACTGCTTTCAGAGGTGCCGTTCTCCGCCTTTGCTTCCTCTGACCGAGCTTTTTCCAGTTCTGAAATTATCCCACCGCTACTCCCACCCTCCTGGTGACTCCCAGGAGACAATTGCTGCTGCTTGTCTTGTGTTTCTTGCATTTCCTGTTGCTGCTGTGCTTTGGGCTTCTCTGTCCCCCCCAGGATTTCGTCTTGAACGCTGTTGTGGGTGGCAGAGGCAGGGAAAAGCCAGGGAGAGCCTCCCATGGTGCCATTCCCTGTGGCTGTGGTGCTGTTTATGAAAGCAGCCGGGCTCTGAGACACATTTTGGTGGTGATGTGGGGGCTGCAGATGCGGGTGGATTCGGACCGGGAAAGCAGACTTGTTGCCACTGTTGTTTTGAACTAGGACTCCGAACCCGTAATCCCCCATTTGTTTTCTCCCCCCAGAACAAATGCTATCCCCTGATCTCTTTGGTCCTATTGAGAGAAGAGCAAACAGAGTGGTGTACAGGTTAGCATTCAGCCCTTCTTGTTACCCTATTGATAAAGGGATTTAGAAACTACCAGGTGGTGGACATCAACAAATGAAAAGGTCTTTTTGTTAATGTACTAGTACCATAACAGGAAAACAATTTTCTAGAAAGAATATTACTAATATAGTATAGATTTTAGCCACTTGCTTACAGTAATGTACAGGTAACTTATTATTATTATTATTTTACAATACCAATATAATAAAGATTCTGAACGAGAGAATAAATCTGAATGGTCCAGTATAGGAAATATTAGAAATCAAGTATTTTGCCTGTGCTGTGGGATTATTAGGAGATAATAATGCAATATAAATTGGTTCTGGTTATACTCTGACAAGGACAATAGTTATAGTTAGCAAAAGCTTATACTGTAAGGTATCAATATTACAACAAAATACAGACAGTTGAATGAAGTCTTTAAAATGTGCCAAAAAGTCTATTGACAAATGCTGCAAATCTTTAAAAAGGTTGATAAAGATAATTCTACAAAAAATAAAAACTATAGCTAACTTGTTAGCAATTCAGCAATGTGCAAACCAATACACACATACACACACATTACATTTCACATTTTCACATTGTGTCCCCATCTCTGAAAGTTTCATCTTCAGGGCTTGCACATGATCACTAGAGCTTACTTATTTAATAGTATGACAAATTACAACATATACCACAAATTCACTGTTCCAACTGAACATTAAGCTTTTTTTTTAATTTCCAAAAACAATAACCTCTGTAGCCTTCAATTTATTTCCAAACCTTGTGATATTGTAATATAATTACAGTGTTTTAAAAGCGGTAATTATTGTTACCATCTGAGCATCAATTCACCACATCTAATTGCAATGTCGTTTATTCTAATACCTGTTTTTACTAGCTAACAATGGGAGCATATGAAAACTTCAAGAGATATAATAATCCCGAATTATGGTCATAAAAAGCTTATCGTGACACTGGACCATTTGTCTGGAATATTTTGTACCTCTGAATAAAACACCATGGAGTCAACGTTACATCTTTAGCTAATTATAACCTCGTGACGTTGCAGGTTTGTAAGTCCACAGCTGAGCTCCTGGCAGGAACACTGCTGTGTCGAACCGAGTCTCCATTTGGAGACGTTTTTAAAGGGCAAATTTAGCTGACAGACACGTAACTACCAATTATACATCAAAGACAAGAATAGCGACACGTAAAATATCGACGAATCCTGTACGTTTCGACTACAAACCGACTTAACGTTCAGAAATAATACACACGACCTTATTTGACAGCTGTCAGCAGTCTATCGAAGAGTCGAATTTCAACCGCACATAAGTTTGCTTTGACGGAAATTTGACGCAGTAAAAAAAAGTCGGGAGTTATTTTTTTTAATCATATCAGTTTTTTTCGCAGCCGAGGCAGCCAACGACAGACACGTAGTTAATATTAACAACGCTGACCAGTTAAGTTTCCAATCCGTTGCTAACGTTAGCCAGCTAGCTGTGAACGGTTAGCACGAATGCTAGCTCTGTGAACAGACAGGAGAAAGGCGAGTAAAAGAAAGTATTTTCACCTTCTGATCACCGCCTTCGACCTCGACGATGTCCTTTGTCGAGATCCTTCGCTTGAATTGGCAGCCGAAATGGTGTCCTTGAAGCAATGGCAGTCAAAGCTATTCAGGGGCGATTTAAAGCGGACTAGTACAGTGCAGTCGGTCAGCTTTTTTTTCCCCTTCTCCTGACGTGTCCTGCCTCTCAATGACACAGCTCTCTGCTTTGCCTCTGATCTGGACTCTTAGCATCTAACAGCTTTGTTAACGTGGCAAAGGTGCGTCGCCTTTTTTTTTTTTCGTTTACAGGCCTTTGTCGATCGGTTTCATTGTCCGTTTGATCTTACTATCGTTTCTCGCTAGCTCACTCTCGCCCTCTCTCTCCTACAGAGCCAGCCGATCCCTGTGCGTGTGTGTTTCTTGGGCTGCCCCTCTCTCCTGGAACCGACCGTGGCCGAATGACAGCGAGAGATCAGCCGAGGCACACTTCCGCTTCTGGCACCGCCCCTCACAAGCGTAGCCACGCCTTCATGGCGGCACACCTCGTTATGTGATTGGACCAGACGGAAGGTAACCTCGCCCATTTCTCCTCATCCTTTAACAGCCATGCACCAACCACCTTCACATGCCGTCCATAAGTACTGCCCATTGATGTGGAACAACCTCCTCCCCAGCTCAGTCCTGTCCTTTCACGATGCAGCCGGTAAAGCAGGTCGTGAGAAAAAATGAGTAGCTCCCTCCTACACCCACCTCTCCACCTCCCCGAATGGATGGAAAATCCTCAGAAAACGAGCATCCCTGGCCCAGTCCTTTTTGTTCTACTCCTGCTTGTTTGTTGTTAGGATGAAAATGGAACAGGAGGGCGTAATTTTGGAGGGTGGAACAGTGGTTGGAGCTCTTGCCGCTCAGCAAGAAGATCAGAGGTACACCTCCCAGCCTCTTTGTGTGGAGTTTCCATGTTCTCCACATGCACAGGTTTTCTGCAGGTACTGTGGTTTCCTCCCACAGACAAAAGAACAAACACGTTAGGTTTATGGGTAATACTAAATTGTCTCTGGGTGTGAGTGAGAGTGTGAACTGTGGTTTATCTCGTTTGTTTCTATGTGTTCCTGTGATGGACTTATGACCTGTCCTGGGTGTTTCCCACCTCTCACACAATGACTGCTGTAGATAGACACCAGCTCCCCATAACCCATAATGGAACCGGGTAGAGAAAGTCAGTTTCGAATCTCTAATGTTGGTAGATTGCATAAACCTTTAAAGAAACAAACAATATACCTTGGAACTTTACTAAAATGTCTTACTAAAATGTGTTTGTTGCATATTAAAAATGCACACTTATGCTTAACGCCATTGGTTTACTTTAGGGCTATTTTGTCAACCAAACAACGTCCGTGTTACTGAATGTATACATGCTGAGCATAGGCCGATGTGCCCATTGGCTTCAAATGTATCCATCTGATCCGAGCCTATATTTGATTCAAAAATTTGATTCAATGATACACTCATAAGCCTCAGCACCATCAAATTAAACACAGTTTATGCTCAAGAGTTCATACATTTGTATAGTAACACCTATTTCTTAATTGAGAAATCATAAGAAAAAACTAAACATATGGTGTTTGCTAGATTTATCTAGCCTTTTGTTGCTTATTAGCTTTTTATCATTTGGGTAGTGTTTTGCTTCTTTCAGCTTTAACAACACAATTTAAGTGAATTTTAGCAAGTCAACCGGCACTCAGCATTCTCAGAGTATTTTCACAGAAAAAGCCAGTTCTTTATAGTGTTTCACTGTTTAGCTACTAAATGCTTCCATAAGAGAATGTAGGCCTGCTAGGTTAATCTTTGAACTGAAATTTCAACAATAAAGCAATCCATTACACTGTATGAGTAAGTGTGAACATATTGTCATAGAACCGTGTTGATCCTTTTCAGTTTTACAAAACATGAGATTCCCGTGTCTGCATATCTCTACTCTCGCTTCTTATCTGCCTCCCTGTCCTCCTCTTTCTCCTGTGTCCTTCTCTCCTCTATGGTTATTATCAGGGAGAGGTCATCAAACTGCTCCGACTCTGTCAGTCTCACCGAGTCTCTTCTGGCAGCATTACATACAGCTGCAAATGGCTGTGTCTAATAAATCTGTCACTTCAAGTCCAGCTGGGAGAGAGTGATAAATTAGAAAATCTGTGGCATTCTGCATTATTAGCTATGCACAGCAAAGATGAGCAGGCAAAATAAGAGCAGATTAAAGTAATCTGATAATAATAATAAAAAGAAATAGATTACAGATGTCCTAGATAATAACACTTTTCTGTTTGCAAATTATCGATGGTGATTCATTCCTGCGCATCAGCTCCTATAAATATTAAAGGCACAGCGTTCCTTGAAGGCATGCATATTGCCCACCGCCTTTGATGCCAGAGTTCATGACTACGATCATCTTTTGTTGAGAGAGGTTTTAGCCATTTTGGTCAAATATTGACAATTACATTATGGGCAATCATATCCAATAATCCAACATCACACTATTTTTTGTTGAGACATTTATTTGTATTTCATCCAAAGGACTCCATCAGTCCGAGGAGCCACAAACAAGCAGCACACTTTCATAGTGGACCAACCAGTTCGCAGGTGATAAGATGGATTTTGGGGCCCGCCGTCTCCCCTGTCGACTCCTGAGGCAGCCATACCCAAAGTGGTTCAGAACATCAAAGTTCATGCTCAATAATCCAGGTTAAAAAAAAATCCAACAAAATTCAGTCAAGTCATCTGGACAGTTTCTTTTTTTGTTGGGACATTTCGTCCTTCATCCAAAGGACCTCATCAGTCCGAGGAACCACAAACAAGCAGCAGGCTTCCATGATGGACCTACCAGTTCACTGGTGATAAGATGGTTTCTGGGGCCCACCATCTCTCCTGTCGACTCTTCTGAGGCAGCCATAGCCAAAGTGGTTCAAAACTTCAAAGCTCTTGCTCAATAATCCAGGTAAAAAAAAATCCAACATCATTCATTCAAGTCATCTGGAGTTTTTTTTTTAGATGTTTCATCATTCATCCAAATGACTTCATCAGTCCGAGGAGCCACAGACAAACTCAGATTGATGAAGTACTTTGGATGAAGGATGATCCTTTGGATAAATAACAAATCATCATCCTTCATCCAAAGAACTTCATCAGTATGAGTAGCCACAAACAAACTCAGACTGATAAAGACCTTTGGATGAAGAACAAAACGTCTCAACAAAAAAATAAACTGTCCAGATGGCCTGACTGAACGATGTTGGATTTTTTACCTGGATTATTGAGCATGAACTTTGACATAATGCAATAATGTTGCATAGTCTCACACGATCTGTTAGCACTCAGAGTACCGTTATGTTGTGAATCACTGTGAGCTACTATCAGAACAAATTTTACCTCCAGATTTGAAAAACTCACTGAGGTATACATGTTTTTTGTGTACTAAGACTGATTAGCTGTGGTGGCTGTCTTAAACAAGGTTGTCTCCAAAAATTAGTCAGTCGTAGAGTCACATCTAGTGTTTACTTTCTGAACAGTTCAATGAAATGTATCCAGTAGTACATGAGATATTTTGCTAACAGACAAACAGGTTTGACTCCCACAGTTAATGCCAAGGTTTTAATGAAATAGGTTGTACAATGGATTGTGCTCAATGTTTGTGTTGGGGATGAGCCTGAGCTACTACCACACCAAATTTTAGCTTAATACATAAAACAGGCTGACTTACTGTACAACCAATTTGTTTATAGGTCCATTGACTGGAGGCCATCTGTCAACCCAATCATTTCTTTTCTGAAAGTTTAATTAATATCTGTCTTTTTGTGAAATATTTTGCTAACTGTACAAGTAAATAAGTGCATGCACACCCATAAATATACAGACCTGGATGAAAACTTTATCGTCCTTCTGCTTTAGCAAGCAATAATGAAGGTAAAAAGTCGTAAAAGAACATTTGCGCCCTTTGTTTCCTATCACCATGTGAAAACAATTTTTTTTTTTTTATCAATAACACGTATAACCCCCAAAATCTGCAGGAAATCAGTTTCATTGTCACCATTGGGCATTTGGCAACAGCAGTTTTCAAATCGAAGGTACAAAAATAACATTTAATTTATCTTTTGATTGTGAAATGATTATAGCTCTTACATTCAGCTGCTCCAGGCAAACTAAATTCAATAGTCGTGCGCACTTTTATTATGCAGAATAAAGTCATTTGTGCATACGACCTTCATCTCCTTTTTAATCTTCATTCTGCTCCACAAACAGTCTGTTCGGAGCGAGGTTTTATTCATACACTGGAGGGCGAGGATCAGCAGGAGGAAGGAGTAATGTTTGAAAGTCTTAAATGTGCTCCAGCGTTGCAGCTCTGTTTGCACAGGATGCAGTATTCCTCTCACAGTGGGGTGGATGATTAGGCAGAGTGCTCGGTGCTGTAAATGGATTTCTAGGGCAGAATAACCGGTCTTACCGGCCTCACTCAGGAGACAACACCCTTCCCTACTACTGTCACCTTCTCTGCATTTATTTATTTACTCTGCTACAAACATTGTTTTTATTGGTTAAAATATTCATGATCAGCTAAACCAACCCATAAAAGAACAAACCACAAAGCAGAGCAGGCATATTTATGATTAAAATCATGAGATCTTTATCTCCATCTTTACATATTTGGCCTAAAGTTTACCTTTGAGATGTGAGATTAATCATTCTAGAAATTGCTAACAGCCAGTTTTGCCATGTGCCCAATATCTGACAGTTTTTTCTTCTTTTTTTTTTCTGTGCTCTGTCATAGCCAAGAGTGGATCGGTATTATGAATAAAACATTAGATCCATTAAAAAATTAATCACTTCTACCTTAGGCATAATTATGGTGCAATTCCTCCCAGAGAGCGCAAGTGTGTTTATGAGCGCAAGTGTGCAGTTGTGGGTAAGACAGATGGGCACGTGGTGAGCTCAGACTGTCGATGGTTTCTGTCCTAAAATCTCATGTGGACAAGAGGCCTGATCCTTGAATGGTAGGGAGGAGTCAGTTTAAAAATGGCGTTTGGAAAACTGGCAGCAATTTCATTTGTGTGAACCGTAACGTAACACGGACTCATGTGTTGATGTTGAAAACGTGTTTGTGTCCCATCAAAAATTCAGAGGTGTAAAATAGTTGACTAAACGATGTGAATATGCCCCTGGGATTTTATGGGTGCAAAGGACTGATGTGGGGGGGATGAGGTGAAAAGGTGAGGGTACGAACGTATTCATGTCATAAGAAGAAATATGTTGTTTAAAGATGAAGATAAACTTTAAAGGAAGGGTACAAACAAATGTCCATCCATCCATCATCTTTACCCACTTCTTTTTTTTCGGTCGTGGGGGGTCACTGGTGCATATCCAGACCAGCAGTCACTTTGTGAGAGGCAGGTGGACATGTCTCCAGTCCATCACAGGGACGCATAGAGACAAACGAGACAAACAAACATTCACTCTCTCACTCACACCCAGGGACAATTTAGAGTAACGTGCATGATTTTAGTCTGTGGGAGGAAACTGGAGTACCCGAAGAAAACCAATGCATGCACGGAGAGAACATGCAAACTCCACCAAGAAAATCAAAGGTCATGCTCAATAATCCAGGTAAGAATATCCAACAAAGTTCAATCAGGTCGTCTGGACGGTTTCTTTTTTGTTGTTGTTGTTGTTGAGATGTTTCGTCCTTCATCCAAAGGACTTCATCAGTCTGGGGAGCAACTGAGTCCCACAAGCAGCACACTCACATAGTGGGCCAACCAGTTTGATGGTGATAAGATGGTTTCTGGGGCCTGCCCTCTCCCCCGTCAACTCCACTGAGGCAACCATAGCCAAGTGGAGATTGAGATCTCTTCAGTTCCTTCAAAACTATTTTTTTTCTTTTAAATCTGTTTAAGCATGCTTGTTCTTTTTTTGTCTTCTAATGCTACTTTTAGCATTAACTAGCATTCTGCTCATTTTAGCTTTTAGCTAGACTTTTGGCTCATAGCCAATGTTTGGTACTTCTAACTAGCATTTCACTTCAATCAGTTTTAGCTAGAGTTCAGCTTCTTTTAGCTTGAATACATTAGCTTCAGCTTCTTCAGCAAATGTCAGCAGTCACTCAGCACTCCAGGGCCGCGGTAGCTCAGTGGTTGCTGTGGTCCCTTAATCCTGAGGCTGCAGGTTTGAGCCTACATTGCATCCAGAAGGGCATTCAGCTTAAAACAATTGCCAAATCTTTCATTTAAGTTTGCTTACCTTGAAACTTTTGCTGAAGGGAGCAGCTGGGAAAAAAAAAAAAAAAAAAGATTCAACCCTCAGTTCAACCCAATTTTCACAGAAAATGCTACTTCTTTCTGTTCATTGTCTCCCCCCCATAACCTTACTTAAAAAGATTTGAAGAATTTTTTAAAATGTCATTCATTTTCCGATCTCACAAAGCAGCTCATCTTGTCAGTGTTTTGTTTTGAGTTTTTTTTCCGACAACCTCAACCCTCTCCCATCCTTCATCTGCCTAGTGTATTTTGCACTGCTGTGCTCTCCCTGGGGACCCTGCACTAATTAAACCTAAGAGGTCTTTCTGGTTAGCGGGCTTGGATGACTGTTTGAAAAAAGAAACATGGACTGTGTACATGCATGCGTGTGTGTGCGCGCGTGTCTGTGTGTGTGTCACAAAGGCCAGGCTGATTTCATGACTCCACTGGGTACAGCAGGGATAATAAATTACAAGTGAGCAGCAGCTGGGGGTCTGTGATGCCAGTGTCAGTGTGTGTGGTTGGGTTGTGGGGGCCTAAATCTGTTTACACAGTCTAATTAAGGGGACTCCGTCATCCTTTTGGGGGTCAAAAGCAAGTCCTTTTAACATTAATTGTTAATGCATTTAAGGTGGAGACATGTTTCAAGGCTACAGAAGGTTAGAGTGAGGGTTCTAATGATGTTTTTTTTCCTCCAGGAAATGACAGTCAATGCAATAGCCTACGAAAAGATGGAAACATACATATCTGTGTATGTTCTGTGAGCCCACTCACTACACTGAGCCAACATATGCTTCATTGGACTGACATACACTCGCCTATAGTAAAACTGGAAAGTTTGCTTATTGATTTTTGTTTGTTTGTCAGTGAAGTAATTTTTGACAAAAATGACAACAAAATGTTTGTATTTACTCTACATCAATGGCTCTCATTGAATTAATAGAACAAATTAGTACTGCTGTCGATCAAAAACATTATTGTGTCAGTATTTTTGTTGATTTAAAAAAAACATTCAATACTACTGATCACACTATTCTCCTTGAAAAACTGACCAAATATGGTATTAGAGGACCAGCATTACAGTGGGTATCTAGCTATTTGAAAGACAAGAAACAGTTTGTACAAATAAATGGTGTAAAATCTGACCTCTGCAATATCACACGTGGAGTTCCTCAAGGCTCTGTACTTGGACCAAAGCTATTCATTTTATATGTGAATGACTTGGTAAATGTGTCAGGACTCCTTAAATGTGTCCTTTTT
>JARVLU010000324.1:12613562-12624430 GCA_031762415.1 Simpsonichthys santanae
CTTTCTTTGAACAGTGTCCTACTTTTCTCTATTCCACTACCAGGTTTCCTTATAATCTTTTCTCTGTCCAGATGACACAACAAGTACCTTCTTACCCGTCTCTCTAATTACCGTACTGTTGCTGTAGTAGCCCAGTCATCTGGAAGCACTTTCTTACCACCCAGAGCCTTTAACAGCTCCTCTCTGAACTCTTCACAGCATTATTTTTTTCTTCAGCTTCCAACATTTGATCTTCTTCTCTGATTTTATTCTTTTTCTCTTCACAACAACAGTCCTTCTACACACAACCATCTGGTGCTGTCTGGCCACGCTCTCCCCTGCTACAACCTTACAGTTCCCAATCTCCCTCAGGTTTCCTCTTCTACGTAGAATGTAGTCTACCTGCATACTCCTTCTTCCACTCTTATGTGGAGCCTAACCACTGGCAACATTTGGCATTAGACCTTCTACTTTTACCAAGCAACCTATCTGACACTTATTTCACCTCTACTACATTCTTTGCTAACTCCTCCTTCAGGATCACCCTTACTCTATTTCTTTTTCTATCCACACCATGGTAAAACAGTTTGAACCTTGCTCCAATGCTGTGAGCCTTGCTGCCCTTCCACTTGGTCTCTTGAATACTTAAAGCATCTACCTTCCTTCTCTGCATCATGCCATCCAGCTCTCTACCTTTGCCCCCCACATTTAGAGTTGCCACCCTCAGTTCTATTTTTTACTTTCCTCTTCTCTTTCTGTCTCTTGACATGTTTCCCTCCTCGTAGTCTGACTAACAGTAGAACAATTTCCGCCAGCACCCTGCTTGTCAATAGCACTGGTGGTGGTCGTTGTTAACCCAGGCCTCGACTGATCATGTTTGGTGTCGCTTAGATGAACTCGCATTATAGTTTTGGCAAAACTGTTTTATGTCAGATGCCCTTCCAAATGCAACCCTCGCTATTTACATGGTCTTGAGACCGGCACAAGATATATACACCTATACTAGCTTGTGCTCCCTAGTGGCTGGTTTAGCCATTATGTGAGCAAACATACTGCATATAAAACATTTTAGATGCCAGTTCAGAATTTTAAGCTTGGATCAGGTAAGGAAATCAAGAAGTTTAGATGAGTTTGTATGTGCAGCAGAACACACAAATACCTGCTAAACCTAGTTTTTCTTTTTGGTGTGAACAAGATTTTCTGACAAAAGCAACAAGAAGTCAGAGCTGCTCTGTGCTCTTACTGACTGACCTCCTTCTGTCTCTTTCAGCTCCAGCTGTTGACCAAAGACTATGACTCATGTTTGTTGTTCACGCAATCTCGTTTTGAAGACCCGAACCTTCCTCACTTTCTTTTCAAAATTTGTCTTCTCCTCCTCTCCTCCTTCCATTTAGGCCTTAGACTTCCTACTTTACTGTTTTCACCCAGTCTTATTTTTCTGGTCATTAATGGACACTTGTTGTAAATGGTTTAAAATTACAGGGACAAATGGAGAAACATGGACAAGGGCAATGTGCTCCTTAAACGACTAACTAAAATTGACTGCATGTTGTAAATTATAATATGCAATAAAATATTATAGCAGAAATGATTGTCTGTGGAATTAGAGGGATCTTCAGCAAATTAATTTCCAGCTGAACTGCTTTCCAGAGATGTGAAAATAGTTGCAACCTCTGTAAAACTGAATCTTATTATCATCTCGCTGTCAAAGTGGGACTGAAAATTTGGGGAGATTGTCTAGTTTTAGCATTTTTTTCAAGATGGATTATTTTTTAACCACAATCTTCTGTCATTAAAAGAAAAGCTACAATAAATCTTTGTCTTTGAGACTGAGCCAGATCTTCATTCTCACTGCCTCAAATCTGTAACATAAAACAAAATCATAGAAAATGTTTTATTTGCTCTATATATCCTCTACTTTCATTTTCACCACTGACCATGCAGAGCAAATCCTAAATGCCTAGCTATTATGAGGTTCGTTTAATAAGGTGGAAGTATGGAGGAATGTCAATACACATGTTTTTATCAACCAAGACGTGATGAAAAAAATCTTATTGATCTCTGTGATCGTATATGTAATAAAATAGATAGTATTTTTTGTCTAAAAAAATAGCAAACTTGTACCGTCCCAGCTCATCTCTTGCCTGCAGGTGATGGTTGCATGATTCAATAAAGCATCTGTTTATGTGGCAGTTAAGAAATAAGTCAAACGTTATGTCACTTTGGTAGTAGAACCATAAAAAAGTGCTAATGTCTTTAAAGGAAGTAGATTTTTTTTTAATCCAAGAAAAAAACGAGGGTCAAGTAAGGATGAGGATTTGCACATTTGTCTGGGTAACAGCAATAAGTCATCCAGTCTAAGGATGTTGTATTGTTTCAACCAGGATAACGCAGAACTGATATAACCGTGTAAAACAGTGTTTGTGTGAACAACTATGATTTTTTATTTTATTTATTTGTTTATTTATTTATTTATTTATTTATTTATTTATTTATTTATTTATTTATTTATTTGTGCTTTAACATGGTTGTAATCCAATTTGGTCTTGACCCAGCTCAGACTAGCCTTTAGCTCATTAATTTCGTCAGAATTTAACTCTATCCAAACTGAGGTTTTCTGAACAGCTATGTGCAACAGGTAAGATATTAACTGCTCATAACCTTTCTACAAAAGTTATCTTCAAATGATCTAAACCATTGCATCAAATCTGCCTTTTATTTTAATTTTATCAAATCAACATTTCTCACCTAAAAAAAAAAAGTGTTGGCGATGATTAGACATTTCAAAATGTTTCACACAAAATTCCAAATAGATTTGCACTAAAAACTGGATTAGAGTATACCTTATGTTTTACAAAACCTGTAAAAATCATGAAGTTTGTGGTCAGACCAGTCATACTGTCTGTAAATATATTCTTATTAGAACATTGTATTCACTTCCCTTCATTTCTGTCTCAGCACTAAACTAAATGAAGACCTTTGGACTAAACCTGACCCCTTACCCAAATATGAGTCTCCACTGTATTAAGACTAGACTTAGTCCTTATAAAGACTAATCCTAACAAGTCAGGCGATTTTACCACAAAATGTTCTAAAAAGGAAACAAAAAACAGATTAAAGTACACACACAGACACACAGCGTGCAAGAGGATTTCTGCTTGAAACCAGATCAGCAGGCCTTCAGCAGCAGCACATGGTCAGCCCATGTGACCTCCTACACATGAGCCGCTGTGTCTGTTTTTATCTCTTGGCCTCATCTGCATTTCTGTAAGCATCAGTATGCAAGCAGTAAATCCGACTCATGCACATGCATATGGGGTAAGCGCATGCCCTTCAAATGCAACACATAAACTGAAATAAAACAGAAGGAGGTTGAGTCAGGTCCTCTGGATGGACTCTTCTGTTTGATTCAACCTTGTCAGATTTATCTGCATGGATTATTGAGCATGCACCATGACTCAACAGAAGTGCTAAACTTTAGCCTGAGGTGGAAACACATAGCAGCACTCATGCGACACTGATCACATGACTAACATTTGCCCTACAGTGAAGCTCAAGTCAGTTTAACTCCAATGCACAATAAAGATGCACCCTGCAGGCTCACACCAACTTCAAATGCATCACCCAGGGAGTGAACTCGGTAACGATAGCCGATAATAAGCTCTGTGTCGTCTTGGAAACAAGCCAGGCAGTCACCTGCAAACATTGTTTGAAAACCCAGTTATTACACTCTGAAACGAGCCAAATGTTGTAATGTTTAGTCACTACCACATGCCAGGTGGGATAGACATTTTCACAGTTGTGTTTTAACAGCATCGGGACAGAAACACTGTGACACACTCCTGAAATAAATTCAAACTGCATACGTCTCAATCAGGCCTGAGAAGCAAACAAACAGTGAACGCACAGTCAGTCAGTGAATAACATGCATCAAATTGTTTGTGACAGAAAAAAACAGGCATTTTACAAACACATGATCAGGATTTATCATCATATTTAATATGTTATAAACACACTGATGGACATTTTTTGTAAGAATTATACTTTACTGGTTTTTGACATTTGGGTTGCCATATGTGCAATCCAGGGGCGATTCTAGAATATGTCCTTTAGGGGTGCTTAGCCCCCAGTGCTGACAATGACTCTTGGCTCAATGTGGTGGCCATTGGTGCCAGAAGCATTCATAATGTGTGTGGGGGACACACTGGTGGTGGTGGTGGTGGTGGTGTGTGTGTGTGTGTGTGTGGGGGGGGGGGGGGGGGTGTGGGGTCCTCCCCAAGAAAAATATTTGAATAAAGCAGATGCTATTTCCTGCATTCTGGTGTTTTTCAATGGGTTGTTACACACCTAGTTTTACCTACATACATTCAATGACTAATTTTGAGTTAATGGCACAACAAGAAGCAGCACTAAGCTAACTGAGTGCAATACAGACATGCTAGCTAAGATGCTACAGACGTAGCGCTCTGCTTTAGATTACACAACCTAATAAACGCTTTGTACGAATCAGTTTAGTGTTAACCAATCATAACAAATAAAGACTAAACTTATGCAACCAGAAGTTACAACATATATCTACATACAGAACACACAAAACAAAACACAACTACTGTAGCTTCAAGCATTAGCCTTTAATTTAACCATTAAGCATACTGTACAATGAAATTATGACAGAAAATGGAGGATTTACCTTCATACAGATGAAAATGTGGTATGTCGTTCATCACTATTGTATTCAGCAGCTCATGAGGTCGGTTACAGGGTTTTATCTGTTTTAGTTATTATGTAACTAAAACAAATAATATAATGATCAGTTACCTTTTTAATTTATTTATTTTATTGCACTGAATCATAAATGCAATAAACAGAGCCCAAAACCTAAACCCAGAACTGCCCCCTGCCAATTTTTATTTTTATATTTACTTTATTTTCAGGTGCGCTGAGTTCAAATTTAAGCACCACCCAAAAAGAGGTTAAAATCGCCACTGGTGCAATCTGTAACAAGAACAGAGTATGCCAGTCAGTCATTATCAATGTCTCAGTGCAGGTTTTAATTTTAAAATTAAAAATGGTTTTATAATTATTTTCTAGTCCATGTGACATTGATTTTCTAATAAAGACCTGCAGATCAGACAGGTCACATGATCACAAAATAAACAAAGGATGAAAGATGAGGGAACTGACTCAGGTAAAAGTGATTAACAATTGACTGTCCAAGCTTTTAATATGAGTTAACATCTAACGCTGAGCCAGTTTGTGACACCAGAGATCAACAGTTATCGAGCTCTCGCCTGACATTCGACTTGACCTTTACAGCTGAGGGTGAATCTCTGCCTGAACTGGAGGAGTTCATGTATCTGGGTGTCACCTGACGGCAGGATGGAGTGGGAGATGGCTTGACAAATAGGGGCCTGGACATTGCTTCAGTGTGTTTTGGGGAAAATTTTCAACTTCCTCTCATGAGTCATGAAGGCTCACAACTCCATCACTTGATTTTTAATCATGCGCAAAAAGCTTGTGCAAGATAGTAACACAATTTGCAGATTTCTCAAACGCATTTTGACTCACTCAATAAATTTAGGTAATTTCTTCGCAACTAAAGCTGAATATTCATACGTACTTGAGAGCTCTCCTTTGACAAAAAATGCCCAAGACTACTGTCACGAATGTTCAGGTCCAAAAAATAAAATCCCCCTATCTACTTTGTAAAATGTACTTCAGTAGAGTCAATCACAACCATGGGGCAAGCTGCCAGTGTTGGTACCAAGTGGGCTGAGGCAAGTACAATGAGGGTAACATCGTAATGTGCACCGGCGGTTCCAGGCAGAGGTATCACAGAGGTATCACTGAAGAAACTTATTAAGAGAATCTACTGGAGGACACCAACAAGCCAGGCTAGAAAAAAACACAAAGGATCTCAGGTAGTGTCCTGCAGAATAAGATATTTTATCAACAGGGATTGTCACTATGAATCAAAAAGTTCTCAGATGTCGAGCTACTGAGTCACAGGTGCTTAAAAGCATCAGTCCATCAGGATGTGGAACAGGTGGGAAGTGTTGGCTCCGTCCTGCCCCTCAACAACTAGAAGACCAAGGGTAGCAGAAAAATCCATAGAAGAAGATGGATGGATGGATGGATGGATGGATGGATGGATGGATGGATGGATGGATGGATGATGGATGGATGGATGGATGGATGGATGGATGGATGGATGAAAGGATGGATAGATGAAAGGATGGATGGACAGACGGATGGATTGACGGATGGATAGATGGATGGATGGATGAATAAATGATAGATGGATGGATGGATGGATAGATAAATGGATGGATAAACAGATGGATGGATGGATGGATGGATGGATGGATGAACAGATGGATGGATGGGTGAACAGATGGATGGATGGATGGATGAACAGATGGATGGATGGTTGATGGATAGATAATGGATGATGGATGGATGGATGATGGATGGATGGATGGATGGATGGATGGATAAATGGATGGATAAACAGATGGATGGATGGATGGATGGATGGATGGATGACAGATGGATGGATTGATAGATGATTGGTTGGATGGATAGATGACAGGATGGATTGACAGATGGATGGATAGATGAAAGGATGGATGGATGGATGGATAGATGAAAGGATGAATGGACGGATAGATGGATGGATGAACAGGTGGATGAACAGATGGGTGGATAGATGGATGATGGATGGATGAATGGATGGATGGATGGATAAATGGAAGGATAAACAGATGGATGGATGGATGGATGGATGATAGATGGATTGATGGATGATTGGATGGATAGATGAAAGGATGGATGGACGGACAGATGGATAGATGAAAGGATGAATGGACGGATGGATGGATGAACAGGTGGATGAACAGATGGGTGGATAGATGGATGATGGATGGACGGACACCTAACAGATGAAAACTTGACAGACTCCAGAAGCTCTTAAAGCTCAGCTCTTGTCATTGTCTCCACCTGAAGAACAAAGATGTTCAACTGTATTAAAAGAGCAGTGAAGAGCAGCAGCAGCTCATGTGACGGTGCAGCTGTGGGGCCGAGCGCAGTTGATTGACAACACCACCCTTGTGAAGATCCTGTGAACACTTGCAGAGGAAGAAGAATACAGAAAAAGGTTTGGAGCTTATCTGAGGACCTCAGGTTCTCCTTGTCCTCCCCCTATCCTCCACCTTCTCCTTCCAGGTTTCCCATAAGCTCCAGGCTTCTTTGAAGAGTAAAAGTAAATTTACCTGGAGCTCATCTTTTCAGAGAACTTCCTCAGTGTGTAAAGGGCAGCTATAACAGCTGACACACACACACTATACAGATAATGTAATTTCCTGCGTATGTCTGTGGATTAGTGGCTCACTAGAGGGGTGTCAAAGGGAAATTGTCCAAGAACGAGGGGAGGTGAAAGGATAGAGGCGACCAAATGAAGAATGACAAGATGGCAGGACAGAAGAGGACACAAAAGGCAGCTGCAGCTCAAGCTTGTGTGTCCTGTCCGGGGAGACGTAATCGACAGAGACAGCTAACTTCCAGTAATTCAGCTGATGAAGCTGTTCGCTCTCAGGACTGCTGGCTGGACACAAACAAACTCACTAACGGTGGGTGGTGGTGGTGGTGGGGGGTGGGGGGGGTGTTAGAAGAGCAGAGACAAAGACAGAGGAGCACAGAGAAAGGGATGCACTCTGTTTTGTTAACACATCGACCCACAATCGTCGACTTCCCTCGCTCACGAACACACACACATGCACCGTAACAAAACGGAGTGGAGAGACAAAGTGCTGATAGTGCTGTTCCTATTCCAGCGCTGGTGAAGGCACGTGCACGGCTGGTTGGAGCTGTGAGGTTAATGTGGCATGCGGGGCAGTAGACAGTCCAACTGGTAGTGCAGAGGAATGCTGTCTGACCCTGTTTGGGTGTTTTAAAACCCTCAGCCTTGGTCACTTTCGCCCTGATTGCAAACAACTTGTGCAGCCGATACACGTCCATCAGAACCTGGCGCCTAGTTTCTCTGTTCATCTCAAGCCCAGCAAATGAAAGCAACCATGGCTTTGTGCAACCAGATTACAGACCAAAGCTTTCCACTGAAGGCAACCACGTCTCCCCTCCTCCTCCTCTTCATGAGGTGATCCAAATCCCTGCTTCACTCTGCTGCTGCTGCTGCTGCATGCATGTGGGCTATAATCAACAACAGCAGATGCACAGAGCTGCAGGAGCAGCAGAGGGGCTGCAGAGGGAGATCTGCGAGCTGCACGACCCAAAGCTTGCACCTGTCACCGCAGCCTCCCATGCAACTGCAGCCGTTGGATGATTGCAGCTCATGAAAGGGGATGGTGGGAAAAGAAAGAAGAGCATCACAGGAGCAGAGAACAAGATGGGGATTATGAACGCTCCATCATATCTGGCGCTGACTTTCCATCGAGGTTTCCCGAGCTTCTATCTCGGCAGATATTACACTGATATTTCATCATTGCGCACTACAGTAGATTAGATTTCTGTCCTTAAATCCCTCCTCGTGCTTGAGCATGAAGTGTCTCTAGTGTTAGTTGGAAAGCAATAATCTGGCTCGATGTGAAACCAGCATCAGATAGAGCCTTAAAACAAAGCAAAAGAGAAGAACGAACAGGGGGGGGGATTCTGATTCAGGAGCGTGTGTGCTTTAACCTTGTTACGCCTGCACCCTTTTGCTGCAGGTGCGCCTTAGTGTTTCATTCATTAATCATTAAGACGCCATCTAAATTGTAAAAGCTATGCGAGTTGCATCCTGTACGACTCTCAGCACCATTTTCATCCTTTTTCAGTGCACTCGTGTAGCTGACAGTTTCACCTGCAGTGAAATGTTGACAGCCTGACAATGAAAATGATGTGCCTAATAAGCTGAAAGTCAGATTCCAGCTATGATTCTACAAGAAAAAAAAAAAACGTCCTAAATTAAACTGTCGTTGTTTAATGTAATAATTATGAATAAAAATGACAAGAAGTCCCCAGGCCAAAGCTGTCACTCGAGCCTCATTGATCTCAAGTAATGAACATCTGAAAAAGGTCAGCGCAAGGTCGCTGTGTCCGTAATTAAAATGAAAAATAGCTCAGTAAAATGATGGGTAGCAACGAAAGATAAAGTAAAAACTGAAGTTTCTCAAATATCCTTTATTTTGGGGTGTTTGGTTCTGTAGAAGGCCTAAACACATATTTGAAAAGGGTGAAAGCAGAAAAAACAAAGTCACGGCTCAGAGATACACTAAGAAAAAAAAAAAAGAACTACAAACACTTAGGAAGGACTGTTCTGAATCCCGATTAAGATTTGGACTTTTTTAATCAATTGTTTTTTTCAGATGTGTTTGGTACGTTTAAATCAATCCCTAAAGAACATGGACTGAAGGAACAACTCAAAGACTTATAGAAAATAAACAGCATTGTATTTAAAGTGAAAATTAACTCACAGGTGTTGGGACGAGCTGGAACGCTGGAGAGCAAGGAGAGAGATGAGTATGGCTGTCTATCAAATTAGAGACGTAAGATTATTATCGTAATTTCCGAAGTATAAGTTGCACCTTTTTGCATGAATTTGCAAGTCCTGCCACTTATACACGAAACAACTAATACAGGTAGTCCTCGACTTACGACATAGATCCATTCCTACGCGGCGGCGTAAACCGATTTTCGCCGTAAGTCGAAACGTACGCAATTACCGTACCATATACATGTACGGTACCTGTTTTACCAAGCACTTAGCCTATCCTAACGCAGTACCCTACATAAATTATCAAAACACATAAAATACTGTACAGTACGTTTAATAATGAAATATAATACTGTATTCTTCCGCCACTGCGCCACGGTTTTACGACGTAAAACTGACGTAAAACCGCGTAACTCGAAATAAGGAGATGCGTCGTAACCTCAAAACGTCATACCTCGAGACCGTCGTAACCCGAGGACTACCTGTATATGTTTTTATTTCTTGCATACACTGTTGTTGTATGACAGTCTGATGAAGAGGATGCTGAGGGTTGTCTATAATGTTCTTCGTTTTATGAAGAATCCTTCGTTGTACAGCAGAGCCGGCTCAAGGCATAAGCAAACTAAATGGCTGCTTAGGGCCCCGGGGCCACTAGGAGGCCCCCTTTTAGGTTTTAGGAAGTTTGTGAAGTATTGAGGAAGAAGTAACAGGTCAAATGTGTGGGTAAAGGTTGTTTAGTATTTTAAGTTCAGATTTTGCAAATTATTGCATACATTTTCATAGTTCTAAGAACTAATTATTCAACTTTTTTTTTACCATTTTACGCGGTTTCAAGTAATTGTTCATTTACATTATTTAAGTGTTTCCTTGATATTTTATTTTTTATTTAATTGTGTCTGTTTTGCACAATTTAATTTATTTTTATGCATCTAAGTTATTTTATCTGTTGTTTCTTGTTGATCTTGCACTACAAATGATTTTCATCATTACTGTGTTGCAGTTCTTTGGCACCAAAGATAATGAACCAGACGACACTTTTGCTGTAAAATACATTGCATACTGTTGTTTATTTTTCTTTTGTTACTTTTACTGCCACTAGATCACATGTGTTAAACTCAAGGCCCATGGGCCAAATCCGGCCCACCATAACTATTTCTGTGGCTCTCACCCATGAGGGCCACAGAGACAGAACATCAAGATAATGGTTGTGTGCTTCAATTTACTTCATCAGTCAAATTAATTTAGTTTTTATGTTTATAATGTCAATTTACTCAAAGTAGTCATCAGATGCAGAGAAAATTATATTTTACCCATTTGTTAACAGTTAGTTCCATGTCCAGCCTTTTGAGGACATTCATGAGCTTGATGTGGCCCAAAATGACACTGCGGTTGTGGGGGGGGG
>JARVLU010000324.1:12695232-12734187 GCA_031762415.1 Simpsonichthys santanae
TTTTTACACCTGAGCTGCCGAGGATTGGTACACCTACCACTGCTCACCAATCATCACCCTCCTGCACCAGGACCCCCCCCCCCCCCCCCCCCCCCCCGCCCCAGCATACGTACATTGGATAAGAGAGGTGATGTATCATATTCATCTAGAAAAAATATTGATATACCCTGAAGGGTTCTATTGAAAGATTTTGGACAGTTGGCAGCCTTTTGTATTGTACGTGGAAAGCATGTCAATGCTTGTTTAATTTGTTTGTGTATGTGGGACTGATCCGGCGTGTGTGTGTGTGTGTGTGGGGGGGGGGGGGGGGAGGAGTTGTACTTTGTGTTTTCTATTTGTATATTTAACTAAAAAATCAATTAAAAAAAAGGTATAAAATCATTTTTGGTAGAATATTTTGACCCAAAGATAAATTTCTGCTCTTAAAATAGCAACATGCCAATCAGCTAGGGGGCACGGCACCATCTTACCAGTAGCACATGTTAAGGTGTTTTACGCTCTTCTTTGGTGTATAGATTTATACGTATTGCACTTTTCCACATCTGTTGTATCATCATTTATTTTAACCCAGTGAAAAGTACTTTGGCACAGTGCGCATTTTGATCACCGTCAGTACTTATCCAGCGGGTTTGTACCAGGCTGTGGAGTTTTCTGGCGAGTACTTTGCCGCCAGGACTTGCCTTTTTGCCAACGTTGCTCTGTTGCAAAAACAAACTCCCGCTTAATATTTTCTGCTGCACTCTTTTTTTTTTTCACCCGATATTCTCTTCAAAGCAGACTTCAGTGAAGCAAATGTTACATCTCAGCATGTCCGTGTTATCCAAACACGCGGTGTCCAAAAGCTTAAAAGCCAAAACAGCGTCAGGTAGCTCGCTCCATGTTGTGTTTTTTCAGTAATGCTGCTCGAAATCAATAATATAGTCCGCCGTCGACATGTTTGCTTCTTTTATGATCCGCTTAAAATCTGAGTACGCCTCACAGACTCTGTCCTTTTCCTCTTTTAGGAACAAATCATCTAGTTTAGCTAACAATGTGGTCTTTATTTAGATCGTCTACTGAAATTTCCATCGCTGTGTCTCGCGTCCTTCCAGACAGCGCCAGGGCGACTGCGAGCGCTTTCTTTTTCTCCAAATCTGTAACGCTCGTCCAGATGTTGACTTCATTCTTCCAACTTTCATAAGGCTTTCCTCCTTCAAGTGTTGGTGCAACTCTGTAGTTGCTAACCATCCTCTGCTACCAGTGTTACTCAATAAAAAAATAACTTCTCCTTTGTTGGTGTCTGTGAGTGTGGCTGAGATGAGCATGGTGGAATAAAGTTTTATCAGATCAAAAAGGAGAAGTTATTTTTATTGACTATAACACTACTGTTCCCTGAATCATTTTTATTTTTTATTCATTAACCAGTTTTAAACTAACTTATAATATGAATCTCATGTTTTGTTAGTCAACTTATTGAGGCTACATCTATGAGGACAAAGTTGATAAGAGAACGATCATCCAGCCTCAATCTGATGCCAAGCTGTTCACATA
The DNA here is from genome assembly GCA_031762415.1 of Simpsonichthys santanae. Classification (NCBI taxonomy): domain Eukaryota; kingdom Metazoa; phylum Chordata; class Actinopteri; order Cyprinodontiformes; family Rivulidae; genus Simpsonichthys; species Simpsonichthys santanae. Next base: position 12,696,763 of record JARVLU010000324.1, read on the forward strand.
CAAATGGTGGAGAATTGTACTGTATTTACATTTTATTAAATCAGGTAACTTGAATTTATAATTTATAGGAACTTGCTTTTACATGTGGGGGTTAAAGGAGCTTTTTTATTTTTATTTTTTTAATAATTAAATCTTTGACCAAACTCTGTGGTTGAGCATCACTGATGGTACTGATCACTCAGTTTTAAATTCAAAATACTGACAGACTTTTACAAGTTATTTACAGTTTTACTTGTCAATTATAAAGTAATAGACAAAATCAGCACTTCACATCTGACAGTTTTTTTTTTTTCAGTCATGATTCCTGTTTTAAATAATTAGTTTGTTTTAACACAGTTCCAACAAGACTCACCACGTTTTGCTGCCAAAAGACAAAATGGAATATTTTATTTGTTTACATGATAATTTTTGATATAATGATACTCTTTGTAGGAAATAAAGTTGTAACGTCACCATTTAAAAAAAAATCGAACCAATTGCTTGGAGCATAAATAACTTGATCGTGTTGTCTTCCCATTTTACAGCTTTTTGTTTGTTTTAGATATTTTTGACATTTTTATAATCCAACACTGGAACTTTCCCACGCAGCTGAGCCCCGCAGGTTGTAATAAATTTAAAGGGTAAACAGTTCAAGGTGGACGTGATAATGTTACAAAATGCCTTTTTATGTTACAACAGAAAATATGCAGCAATATATAAATAACTGTGGCATCTTAAGAGATTTGTTTAATATATTTCCTACCTCGCTCCTCAGTAGAAGCTGGGATGGTCAGCAAGGACAGAGACGCGAACAGTTGCAAGAATGTTTTCAAGAAAATCATCACAAATCTGAAAAAGAAAATGTTCTCCAGTTATATTTTGTTTAATTTATGCATTACCAGTATAAAACTCCTGATCTTATAAAGAAACCGTAGAAACATTTAACACGTTAGTTTGAGCAGTTAGCTCAACACCATGTGTCCAGTTTTATAAATGAAGAAGCGTTTACCTTTTAAAGAGGCGAAACCAATAAAGAGTGAAAGAATCCTGATGTGTGTCCAGAGCTCAGGAGCAGCGACCGTGAAGTGGCGTCTGGCTGCGATCCGTCTGATTGCGTAACTTTATGTGCAGAGAACACGAGACGGGAAGAGCACGGGCAAATATTGCATTTCATTTCATGCAGGCAATATATTTTGACCTAAAAGATATTTACCGCCACAAAAAGACATAAAATGAGTAATTAGTTCTGCCAAATGTGCACGGTTTTCTGCAAACATGGTCTGCACATATTGTTTTATCACTGCTTAAGGTCACACACAGACAATTGGAAACTCGTCTCACTCTAGATCAGGGATCTTCAGCTGGCGGGCCAAATCAGGCCCACCAACGTTTTCATCATTTTAAATTAAAAAAATGTATATTTCAAACCATAAAACAAACAAAAACAATAACTGCTGGATGTCCGGCCCCTGAGCTTTTGGTTTTCAGTAACTGTGACCCCCCCCGAGCAGTTTAGTTGAATAGCCCTGCTCTAGATGCAACACGATAAATTGCAACACATCAGCATGAAACCCGTTAAAACAATGAAGACAAACTTTTTGTCTTGCATAGAAAGTTTATTTAATTTTAAGCCATCGACACATCAAGACATGCAGCAAACAATTCAGTTTTACAACTTCCTCTCTCCACGTGGAGTGAAAACTGGTGCATGAAGTTTAACCGATCCAAGTTAGCATTGTGACAAATAATTAAACAAGATCATTTGATCTTGGCGTGATATTACATTTAAATATCAGAAAATAACTAGACATGAAAGGCACTGAAGTGATTATGACAATACAATTTAAAGCATGCTAGTACTTTTTTAATGAACAAATATTGGCTTTAAAATATGCAAATAAAGCTTTATAGTTGAATACTTTAGGCACATGAAACAGACGGAGCAGATGATTTTTCAAAAATAAGAGACTAAAGAATGAAATTGATGCAACCTGTTCAATAATTTTATTTATTTATTAGTAGGAACATTTCTTTTAGCAGCAAATAGCCAACCAGATTCACCCCAGTTACCTGTGAGTTCTCATTTTCATGACTTACAGCAGTCGATCTGAGCATCAGGGACAGAGTTGTTTCAGCACATTGCACATTAAAAGTGATCACGTATCAGAATTACCACGTCAGTAAATACCTCAAAAAATGAGGAGGATACTGAAATGTAGGCGCAGTCATTGTAAAAACGACTCAAAGGTTAGAAAGATGTGTTTTATCCAAGGCGGTATCCAGTCACTCCTTGTTGCCACAGTCGGAGCAGAGGATGTCTCTTCCTTTGGCCACGAATCGTTTGTCGGACAGATTGAGGGAGCATCTCTTACAGTTGAAGCAGTACTCGTGCCACGAGCTGCCCTCAAAGTTCACAACGTTCACGCCTTTACCAAAACCTGGAGAGAAGAGGAGAGTTAGAAACAAACTCCATCTACCTGTTGGTCTGGAGCGTTAAAGTCATGCTGGAGCTGAACAGTTACGCATTTTATATGTTGTTGAATAATGTTCCTCCTGGCCTGGGACGTCTTTCATGTACTGCTGGTTTTAAGTGGAGTGTTGTAAAACCCCACAGGTGTTTTCACTTTCTCACTATTAATCGTTTTTATGACAAATGGAGACTGGTTTTATTTATTCTACCTCCTGAATGTGCAGCTGCAGTTTACAGGTTTGCCACTAGATGTCGCTAAAACCTACAAGTTGGATCTTAACCAGGTTCTGTTCTGTAGCTGTTCCCAAGCTTTTCAGCTTTACCCATAAAACACAAGCTGCAGAGATTTATGAGCCTGACTACTGCTTGTTCGAGTATACAAACATTTCTAAGAAGCCATTTAATTATCAACTTTATCAATTTGTTATTTTTATTTATTTATTTGTGGCTACTGTTTGTTTAATCTTTGTGAAAGTTGAGGCTGTTCTGCTTAAGACTCCTCACTTGGTGTTTCACGTCCCACCCTGTGGTCCCGACTCTAAATTAAGGCACCACTTCTGTGCAGGACTCTATTTGCTTACTTTGATTTACATTACCGTTTAAAATTGTTCATTTGAAGGCATTTTTGTGATGATGCTATACTTATTCAAAAATTCAAGGTTCTTTATTGTCATTTGCATTGCATGTGGTGCATGAGGTGGAACAAACTGTGTACACATGGTCCCTGTTACAGCCAACAATAGCAAAAATATAAAGTGTAAAAATAAACCGTAAATAAGGATCTAAGATATAAACTAAGACATAGGCTAAATGAATGCCCAACAGTACGCTACAAAAAGTATATGAAAGGCAATTATACTGCAAAACAAGACACTGAACAGCAGCAGCATGTTTCTCATAGGTTCTGTTCGGCTATAGTTCTCACACTAATGCGAGCGGAGTCGGGCTTGGAGCCCCTAAACTAACATAAACTGGGATTTATTCAAAGCATGCAACAAAAATACAGAAACAAGATGCTAAAAGTGAAAAAGAAAAATCTACAGCGGCATTGGCAGAGTGGTTGTGATGACAGTGAGGTTATCTTAGCAACATGGTCCTGTTGGCACCGTGGCACTCATAGCACTGCGGTCTAGTTAGCAGCTTGATGGTAATAATGACCACAGCAGCTGCCTCCCAGACTGCCCTCCAGAACTGGGTCCGGCAAACTGAGAATATCTAATGTTTCCCTGTAAAACCGAACGGATCCATGGAGTTCGGTCCGTGCAGGCAGATAGAGGATCATTGGGACAGCCGCCATGACAGGCCTGAGCCCGAGGCTGGAAGGACTGAACCACCATGACGAGGCAGCAACACGGAAAACTCCACCTGTACCATGGATGTGCAGCGTAGACGCAAAAAATTTTAAAACTAAAGCAACAAGAACAAACCAAGTTCACCGGGAGCCTGTGAGGCTGCGGCTCGGCTGAGCGCGGCCATCTTGGTATATAGTATGACTGCCGCAATTCAAATCAATTCATTTGTCCCAGTTCGGGAAGAAGCCACAAGTTTGTTCTTGCTTTTAAAACGTTCACATTGCTGACGATTTCTCTGCGTACGTTGGTTACCAGACTGTAAAACACATTGCTGGTTTTTAATGTTTTGGTTCAGAACATTCTGAACTAATCAACCATTGCTTCGAGCAATGTGATGGGAATTTTCCTGAGCTAGAATGGGGTCAGGTTGTCTCCTTGTGCTTCCAGTTTTTGATGTCAAGCTAAGCTAATCTCCTGCAGGTAGCCTCAGACAAGACATTAAGACGTGGAGATCTTCACACCTAAACGTTCTGTTTCACATGCGCAACTCTGAGCATCGTTTAGGAAAACTAGAGTTTGTAATTGAAGGTCACCTGTGATGGGGTTCTGGCAGCCGCTGCACTTCTTGGCCACAGAGCTCTTGTAGCAGTCGACACAGAAGACCTGGTCCTGGTGGTTGGTGAAACTGGACCCGGCCAGAGGCTTTGAACAGGAGCTGCACACAAAGCAGTGGCTGTGCCACGGCTGCTCCTGGTAGTTCACTCCTCCAGAGGTTATCGGCTTTAAACACAAACATGAGCGCGATCATTAGAAATCTAAAGAAACTGCATTTCCTGCAAAAAATGCAGTGCAGAAGAACTTGCTGGAAAAACAGCTGAAATTAGCTTAAAAACCTAAATGTTGCTGAAATAGAACAAGCCTAAATTAGAAGAAAACAGAAAGAACACATATTTGCTGAATTGGGTTTAAATTGGCAGAAATTAGCACAAAAAAATTGGAAATTAGCTATAAAAAATAAAGCTGAAATGTAGCTGAAAAGGCAGAAAGAAACTTAAAACTACCAGAAGGACGAAGAAAGAACTGAAATGAGCTAAAAAAATAATAATAACACTGTGTAATTAGCTGAAAAAGTTAAAACTAGCATCAAAAGAGCTAAATAGTAGCAAAAAGAATAAAAAAGATGGCAAAAAAAAAGTGAAAGGAGCAGAGCAAGCTGAAATTATCAGTAATTAACATGAAAAACTTGAATTTACCTGAAAACAGCAGAAATTAGCTAAAAAAAATCTAGCTGAAATGTTAGAACAAGCTTTAATTAGCAGAAGCAGAAAGAACATTTGCCCAACTATGCTGAAAGAAGTCAAAATGAGCACAAAGTGAAACCTATCTGAAAAAAGCTAAAATTGCAACAAAAAAATAGCTGAAAAGTAGCTAAAAAAATGCAGAAAGTAGCTTATAAAATTACTGCAAGTGGAGAGAGCACATCTTTGCTGAATTAGGCTGAAATGTATTGAAATGTGTGCAAAAGTGGGGAATTAGCCCCCCCACACACACACAAGCTAAAATTAGCATTTTCTGTTCATTGCCCTGAGAGGACTTCGGTTGTGACTTGGCACTATAAAAGTAAGCTGAATCGTATTGAATTAAAAATAGCTAAATAGTAGCTGAAATTATCAGAAAGAAATTAGAAGAACATGTTGTGGTCAGAAAAAAATCTAAAAGGATCACCACCAAATAGCTGAAAAAATGTTTAAATATGAGCAGGGAAGCTGAACCAGAACAAAATATGAAAGGAGCAGTAAAAGGTTGTAAACAGACCTAAAGATTGGATAGATGTAAAATGAGCTCAATTTATTTTCTTTGAGGAAAAAAAAAATGGCAGAAAAGGCTAAATATTTCAAAAAGCTAAAGTTGCACCAATACTAAAAGTTATAGCACCCTTCTTCTGAACGAGCTGAACGGTTTGATACGATTTGTTGAAATAGCTCCAAAATTGTGGAACAAGAAAGACCCCGAAAAACATATGGGGAAAAAAAAAATTGATCACAATAGTGTGAATGCTTCACAAGCGTCCATGCAACTACCTTTTGTTTAACGGAACAAAATTAGATTTAAAGTATGAGACAAATAAAAAATGTGATTGAACTTAAAATGATGAGCTGGTTGTCTCTCCTTGAAAGCGAATACCTTTTTGCAGCTGACGCAGTGCTTGGCAAATTTGTCATCGTAGCATGGATTACAGTAAACGTCACTTCCTTTGGTGAGGAAACTCTGAGAGCCTATCGGTGTTTTACAGCCAGTACAAGTGAAGCACTCGTCGTGCCACGAGTTTCCTTTGTACACGACCGTCTCTGTGCCTGCAGCAGACAGGAAACGGATTAATGCAACCAGGCAGTGAACGTTACATTACACTACAGTTTGAACATACATACCAGCCAGAATGGGTTTATAGCAGCCGTGGCAGCGCGGAGCATCCTCTCTCGAGCAACACTTCACGCACATGATCCGGTCATCCTTGGCGTTGAACGGCTCTTTGGCCAGAGGCTTGTAACACTTTGCACAACGGAAACACTCTTCATGCCAGGAGCGCCCTTTGTGGCTCAGCTCCTGATGGAGGACACAACGTTCCTTCAAGTGGACTGCAGAGGACGCCGCGCACGGCCAAACTTAATTTAGACGCGAAATGCGAGAGTCGAGAGCGCACCTTCGTCTCCACGGAGATGGGTCGACGGCACTCGGCGCAGGGCTTGGCGCAGAACTTGGTGTGGCAGCGAACACAAACGGGCTTTCCCTCGATGCGTACGTACCTCTTCCCTGCGAGATCCTCGCGGCAGTAGGAACACTGGGAGCTGTCGGCCATCGTCACGCCGAGGTCGACTCACCTGCAGCAGAAAGAGCACAAAACAAGGAGCATGTCCAAAATTATAAAAAGCTTGTTAAAAATAGAATTATAAATTGGTTTTGGTCACTTGTATCTAATAAGCTCACTTGAGCAGCTGTTTAGTTTTTTTTTATTTTCTGACTTCCAGCTGAGTGTGCTGCTTGATCCGCTAATGAAAACTGGATGTGATCCCGTTATTTAAATCTTAAAGCTGTGGTCATGCTGTTGGTTTTCTTTAAAGAGGATCTAAACATTAAAAGAGGGAAGCTGCCACGTGGGGGCGCTGTTGTTTCAGAAACATGAAAAGGAGCTCTGGTGTTTATTTAGTAAAGTAACCGCTGACAGGGCATTTTTATAACTTAGACAAAAGAACTAATGAAACTAAATATTAGTTTCGTGTAAAATCGTAGCACGTGTCTAATAATGTAACTTGCAGGAACTTTGCTTTCATAAAACTCATCTTAACTCCATGAAGGGACTCAGATGTTGCACATTAAAGTTTATAGAGGGTACGGTAACCATGGAAATGACTAATAATAGGTGTTTTACATGTTGATGACCAACTTCACATTGTTTTAGGCAGGGGTGTCAAACTCAATTACAAAAGGGGGCCAAAATTAAAACCTTTTTCACTAAGGGCCAATTTCAGAAACTACATCATATCAGATACTCAGCATCTTCTCTTGGTCACAGGTTCCTCAACAAGCGTTTGATTGGTCTCATTTGATGTTCTCTGTTGTGCGTTCAACGTATTTTATGTTTCAATTATCATCTTGGGGGCCAGATAAGATGTCAACGAGGGCCACATTTGGACCCCGGGCCTTGAGTTTGACACATATGATTTTAGGTCTATACCACCGGAGCTTTGAAACATCAATACTTTTCAGACTTTTCTCGAAAATGAAGCTGATCTTGCAGTAGTCGATTTAAATGGAGCCTTATGATTTTATGCTGCATTGCTATTGCTCCATTTTTTGCAATGGCTTTAATCTTTTTACAGTAGTCCCTCGCTACGTCGCGGTTCATTTATCGCAGACTCGCTGTATCGTGGTTTTTCAAAATAAGATTGGACATGACGCACAATAGATGGATGAGCCGCACGATCAGCGTGGAATATTATTTAAAATAAATTATTGTTAAAATGATTTAGCACCTGCTGTAGCTTTGTGCGGTCCATGCTGCAGGATAAACTTCCTGCTGCAGCTGATCAGCTGCTCTCGGTGCAGAGCATAGAAGTGGGCGTGGCCAAGAGCGCTTGCAGGTGGCAAAGAGCAGAAGAGGCACAGAGAGGGAAATCCTGGCATTCTGCGCACTTTTAGAAGCATATCTAAAATAAACTCATACTTACGACTTGTACTACTATTCCTACTTCACAGTTTTTCACTTATCGCGGGTCTTCAGGGTACGGATCCCTCGCGATAAACGAGGGACGACTGTATCTCGTTTTTTATCCAAACTGAACTTGGTGAGGTTTAAGTGCAAACTTTGTTCCAGCCTCCAACATTATGAATCTCATTTTTTCATCAGAAATTTATCTTCATTAATAGCCTTGTTCTAACCATTTCTATTAGATGTTTCACTTTTTTTTTGGGGGGGGGGGGGGGGGATTGTAAGTAATTAGCTAAAGGACTGCATTATTTTTGAAATGTGATATTTATGGGATGAAAAAAATAATTTACAATGGGATCTTCCTGTGGTCGATGTTTCCCTAGAGTTGTAATGATTCTGTGAGGTTACAGGAGCATTCAAAACTATTCTGACCAACAAAAATTAAATTAAAAAAATAAAAAAGGAATTTGAGGCTTTGTCATAAAAAAAAAAAAAAAATAAATAAATAAAAATAAAACAAACGTTTTTTTGACTGCACCAAAATAAATAATGCATTAAAACTTTTTTTTTTTCCCAATGTGGCTTACTTGCCTCATGAGACCTAAAAGTGAAACATGCTAAACATGCGAAAAACAGGTCTCTCTTGTAAATGAGTCCTCGAGGCTCAATGAGATTAACCTGCCTAAGTAAAGGTTGAATGAATGTTTCAATCAAGGGAAATTTAAAATAATGTGGATCAGGATCATATTCCACAAATTCTATGCAGTATTTAACATTTTGTGTCACAGTGAAGCCACAAACTATTAAAGATACGAGTCAAAAGCCATATAATTGAGCTCTACTTCTAGGTAAAATGTTCAGATGGTGATTGCCTTTTAAACTATTTGGAATGTTTTGCTTTTATTTTGTAATCCCACAAACTTGTTTGTTTTTTTTTTTTTTTTTTTTTTTTTTTTTTTTTTTTTTTTTTTTTTTTTAATATAAGAATACGTAAAAGTATACTAACAGCCTATGCGGTGAACCAAAAATCACCATGTTGAGCTGTGATCACAGGGTTAGAACTTGGGGTTATAAATAAAACACACTATGGTAAAATCACAGCTACAGAAAAAAAAAATGGCTGCTCACGCAGTAATTTCTCACATCAGAGTCACGCTGGCCGGCTCCAAGGAATTTGTCCAAATGATTGTGGGACAGCTGTGTTTGTGTGAACAAAGTAAGGTGAACACATGAAGGAATGCCACTACAGGCCTTTGATACAGTCCATACACACACTACTCCCTTTAAAAACCACAAACTATAGGGTTCTCCTGGAAGTTCTGGATCTGGCCAAAGTGAAAACCACACGTTCGCATCGAGTTGGTAAACAGTAAAAAACCAGTTCTTGAGTGCAAAAATTCCAAGAGAGGAACAAAAAGTGGATTTAAAGATTAGTTTTTAAGATTTAAGGACCAACAGCTGTTTATGATGGTGAGCAGAACGCGTCCTGGCACCGTGCTGCGTTCGGCTGTGCTTGCATTTTCGCGCGAGGCTGCTGTAATTTGTCAGGTGGTTAAATGTTGTTTTAATCACTGCAAGCAAGGTCTAGATTTAAACCCTGATTAAATATCATCCCAGAGTTTGAAATAAAGCACTTCCTGTTGAGAGAGGGTGGATTTGCAGCTGTTTTAGTATAACGTTATGCAGCTGTTTTAGTATAACTTTATACCAAACAAGTTGAGCTCTGATTTAAAAAGTTAGGAGACAATAGGAAAAAAGTGATGTTGGTGTGCATGTTGAAACAGCTCTGTGTTCTCTGTGCAATAGTGCCGTTAGCTAAGTTTTCCTGTGTTTGTGATGTTTAGTCACCCAGATGTGTCTTAGATAGTGCAAGAGTAGAAAATGTGATTTCCAAAGTTCTTATGAAGACCATTTTGTTCACAAACATTTCATTTTAAGGGCTACACAAGACAACAAACAGTATTTCACAGTACTGTATATGTATATGTGCTGGTATGCACGTTTTAATTTATTGCACAAAGCACTAGTTGATCTCATTTCCATTGTTGTGGTCAGGGAGGCTACAGTAGACGCTGCTGTGTTACTTGGAGTCAGAGACACGGGCATGTGGTCGAGGTTAAAGTGCTGCTGCTAGTGGAGAAGATTAAGATCTGCTTTTTGTGGGTTCGCCTGCTCATTAGACAATAGTTGTAAAGTGAGGCTGGCTTCGTTGTCACTGGACAAATATGTTCCATTTGGCGTCGTACTCCATTACTTATTAGTGGAAAGGAAACAGAAGGGGTTTTATTTGGTTACAGGGTGAGGCTGCACATTCTTCTCCACTGCAAGACAAGAAGTCCTCTTTATTTTCTCGTCATTTTACCATCGTCACAAATTTACCATTAGTGTGTGAATGTTTATGAAGCGTTCACACTATTGTGATCCATTTTTCTTACGTACCTTTTCCGTCATCTTTCTCGTTCCGCAGTTTTTGTGCCATTTCAACCAATATATCAAAACGTTCAGCTCGTTCACGGGAAGAGTGCTATAACTTTTGGTTTTGGTGCAATTTAGCTTGTCTGCAATTTTTTTTCCTCATTGAAAATGAATTGAGCTCATTTTACATCTTTCAAATCTGTAGCTCTGTTTACAACCTTTTACTGCCGCTTTCACATTTTGTTCTGGTTCAGCTTCTTTCAGCTGCCTTGTGCAAATTAAAACTTTTTCTCAGCTACTTTCAGCGGTTTTTCAGCTGTTTTGTGCTGATTCAGATTCTTTCTGCAAACTACAAAATTTGGTGCTTCTTTAAACTTTGTTCTGCTAATTTCAGCATATTTATGCAAGTTTCAGCTATTTCTGCTATTTCAGTTACTATTTAGCAGTTTTATGCTAATTTTAGCCTTTTTGGCTAATTCCACAGTTTTTGCACCAATTCCAACTTTATTCAGCCTAATTCAGCAAAGATGTGCTCTCTCCATTTCGTTCTTGTAATTTAAGCTTCTTTATACTTACCTTTCAGCAGTGTTTTTCCTAATTTCTGCTCTATTCAGATAGTTTCTGCTTTCTTGTGCTCATTTCTGCTTCTTTCAGCCTAATTGGCCAGACATGTTTTTTTTCTTCTGCTAATTTAAGCTTGCTCTACATTTTCAGCTAGTGTTTCGCTTTTGTTTAAGCTAATTTCAGCCGTTTTCAGATAAATTCAAGTTTTTCTTGGTAATTTCTGCTACTTTCAACTTAATTAACTTCTTTCTGCTAATTTCAACTTGCTGTGCTCCTTTCAGCTCATTTCTGCTAGTTTCAGGTTTTACTGCGATTTCATCTACTATTTCGCTGTGTCATCTCCTTCCCCTTCCTTCTGGCAATTTTAGCTTATTTCTGCCTTTTCAGCTATTTTTTGCTAATTTCTGCTTTTTGAGTTAATTCCTAATTTATGTACTAATTTCTGCTTCTTTAAATCTAATTCAGCAAATATATTTTATTTCTGTGTTCTTCTGTTAACTTAGGCTTGTTCGTCCATTTCAGCTATATTTCAGCATGTTTTTAGCTAATTTCAGCAGCTTCTCAGCAGGTTCTTCAGCAATAAGCATGCACACTGCATTTTCACAGGAAATGCAATTGGCTCTAGATTGTTTTTATATCCTCTTTCAGATAAGGCAATACATGGCTATCAGCAGCGTGCAGGTCTTATCTTGAAGGGAAGCAAACAATGGCTGACAGGAAGCCAGCCGGGATCCACACGTTGAGCGAAACTAACGAGTGTATGAGAACGTTGTCGCTGCAGGTTTTCACATCGCACTGCTGTAAATATTCTTGCTGAATAAACGCTCGACACATCAATTCCTCTGATCCAAGCTGCCAAAACAACACTTTCATCACCATGACAACAGGGACGTTAAAAATTAACTTGCAGTGGAGCTCGCATTGTGGGAGTATTAATGTGGCATAAAAAATTTTGTCCGCACAGGGTAAACTTTTGTAAAACATTTGGTTGCCACTCGCAGTTGAGGATTTTGTCATTCCCTCGTGTCTAAATGTCAACAAATTAGCTGAAGATGGGAGTAAATTGAGTATTCTTGTGTGAAGGAGACTGAAAACACCCAACAACAACGATGTTGCGGCCACATCATGCGTTTTCGATTATCTGTAACAACGTTAGTTTTAAGGTATTGCAGAAATTCTATAAGAGTCTCCAAATGATTAGTTACTGCCCACAGCCATGAAAGGCAGGCTATGATGGCTAGTAAAATATTTCATAAACTGTTGAACAAATTTGAATGAAACACTCAGGAAGTAGTAAATGGATGCACATCTACTAACGATTAACTTTTGAAGTCAACCTTATTCAAGATGGCCGCCACAGCTACTCAAACTTAGCAAACACAAAAAATGTCTCCAGCTCAGTTAAATTAGCAAATATTGAGCTAAAAGTAGGTGTGGCAGTAGCTGAGTCATCTTCAACGCACTAACTAATCACAATGAAATGATTTAAATAATTAAATATTTAGCAGACCAGGTGGCAGCTGATGCACCTTTAATTTGTTCGTTCTTTCAAAGAAGGCTAGTTCTTAGTTTTACTGTTTTGTAGTTTTTGAGATCAAAGGCTCATCCTTTATTGGATGAAGTCTTTAGAGCAGTGGTTCCCAACCCTGGTCCTTGAGGAACACCATCCTGTGTTTTAGTTGTTTCCCTGCGTAGACACCAGATTTGAATCAATGGGTGACTAACAGGATTCTGTAGAACTTGATGACATAATTAAATCACTGAATCCGGTGTGTTGGAACAGAGAAACAACTAAAACATGCAGGGTGGTGTTCCTCAAGGACCCGTGTTAGGAACCCCTTCCTTAGAGGACCAAGTTTGTGTTTGTTATGTGAAATCCTACTAAATCCTCCTCCAACCTTAAAACAACCTGACTGAAACGTGCTGCTTTGTGAAAGTAGGAGGGTTTAGGAGAGCAGAGAGAGGTGATGTCATGCTATGAATGAAATGAAACTCCTCGTGTTTAACACACAAGACAGACAATGTTCAGCAAACTCGACTGGACGAACTGGAACGGTGTGTATTATTTCAAAGTGGCTGCACCAAAACAAGCAGTGTTTGGGTGTTGAGGTGAGCTTATCGCCGAGGAATGTAGTGGAAAACTAACACAGGAAATCTCCATCGGAGCTGCGAAGCTGGCACAATCCAGCTGCACACACACAGATGTTGAAGTAGCAGACGATCGCGAACTGCGTTTGCGTCCGCCGCATGTCGTTAGTTGGATAAACCCCGACTGAGATGAAGTGGTCTTTGAAGAAAACTGTTGGAGCACAGACGTGGTGTGAAAACCACGTGGAGATGATTTATTGTCAGGATTTCCTGGCTGTTCACTAAACTTCCAACGTGCAAAAATATATCTGAACTTGGTGCTCTGGCTTTGTGCTGCCAAGTAAACTTAAGTAATACGATCAATTTTAGTTCCTCATCTACATTTTTTAAAACTAAAGCCAGTGATAAGATGTTTAAATACCATGATTTATAAGGATTTTGGACGTAAATATCAATGTTTTTGATTTGTTTGTCTTAGAAAATGTGTCACTGGCATAGAAAAAAGATGATTTGTAATATTTTAAAATCATTTTAGAGCTTGTGACTTCTTGAAAAATACATTTTTCCTAATTTTATGTCTTTCTGATTTCAAGAAGAGCTTAATGTAATTTAATATTGCCCAACAGGTTCTGATTCGATTTGCTTCGAGCGCCCATCCTTAATTGCCTGTTGATCCATCGACAAATATGTGGAATGTCTTTGAGGTTTGCTGGCGTTTCTTAATCTTAACCCACCATCGTGCCGTTATAAAAATAAACACAAGTGCTGAAAACTGAGCAGCAAGTTATGCTAAACATTTGTGCGCCACAACAGCCCTTCAGTGAACGACTGAATAATTGTTTTCTCTGGCTCTGGAGAGCCACATTCCAACCAGGGGAACGAAGCTGGTCCAGCAAACCAAAGTCGTGTAGAAACACGGCGCATCTCGCTGCAACAGGGCGGACATGATGTCTTTACCAGAAGCTCTTTACCCGCGTCACTTTGTCTTAGTTACACGTTACATGTAACAGTCAAGACAAAGCATATTTATGTCACCTATATGTCGAGTTACTGTCTCCGTCCTCAGAGACTGAGACATCTTTCTGTTCGTTTCTGTGAGTGTCAGAGACATTCGTCAGGGTAAGACGATCCCGTCCACGTTGAGCCGTTCTGTTTGGAAGCTTTCTTACGGTTCAGAGCTGACGGAAAATATCTGAAGTGAGAAATTCTCAGGATGTCTCATGGGCTTGTTCGGCTCCACAATGTTCCAGTCTGCTCCCATAAACCTCCAACCAACTCCCTGCAAATCTCCACTTGTAATCATTTTTCCAGATTCTACTAGTGACCAATTGAGCCATTTCTGAATTTAAAAATAAAAAGTCCTTAAATGGGTAGTCCTTCAGGGGTAAAGAAAAGAAAGCACCAAGACTTTTCTCACACGGGGGAATGATTAAAGGACAGTCTGAGGCACCGAGAGACATAAAACTTCCAATACCTGGATGTTTTTGCACAGATTTGGAACACAGTTGTGTTTTATTCAGGGTTGAAGGTTCTGGTCTGTTAATGAGAAGCTACAGCCACCGGATGATTAGTGAGACAAGAAGAACCAAACTCTCTCTGATAAGTTTAAAAACTGCATAAACCCAACAAAACATGCTTTGGTTTCCCATTTTACGCCAAAGTTTTCTAAAGGAAAACATTATCATGGTATCCTGTCATTTAACACTTTGACGCATTTGGAAACTGAGCGTTCAGGTTTTTGTTCCCGGTTCTTGCGACTCACAGAACTTCAGCTTTGAAAGTTCACATAATTTATTTTATAATGGAGATAACATTAACTTGGCCTGCAGGACTCCAGGCAGACTTTCAGTGCAGTCGGGCTGCTGTGGTTCTCCATGTAGAACGTGGTTAGAGCCGTCTTGATGAAATATACAAAGCTTCTCCTAAAAATAGATGTCGTAGCTTTAAGCTGAGAAGAAAGTTGGAGAATGCAACAAAAATTGGATATTACTTGAACTCAGTCTTATAGTCCTTCAAACATTGTCTCGTTCTCGAACCAGGTCAGTTGACTCCTTTCAGTGTAGAGGAGCAGTGGCTCGACTCCGACCTCTCCCTGGATGAATAAACTATTGTCACTAAAGCACTGGGCAGCGACTGTTGGAGACTAGTTGGTGACTAAATTGAGAAATAGACTAATTTTATCCTACAAAGCCACTCACTCCACAAATGAAGTCCATTTCAGCCACTTGTATCCAGAATCCTACTCTATTGGCCATGATCTAAAACTCTTGGCCACCAATGAACACCAGAACATGAACAGTCCTGTAACTCAAGATCTTTGCGTTAAAGCATCATAGCAAACCGGCGCAAGGTCCTCATCACTGTGGTCTCAATCTGTTAACCCATCTCCTGCTCTTTCCTGAACAAGATATACTTGAAGTCCTCCACTTGAAGATAGATACCGGTACATAGAAAGAGATATATTAATCCCCAGGGAATTTGAGGCATCCAAATTATACAGAAAAAAAGACACACATATGAAATAAATTAAGCAGAATACACACATTTGAAAAAATAAATAAATAAATGAAAAACCCGAAAGCAACAAACGCAGAATTTTCAAATCGGCAGTCATGACCAAAACTACCTTGGCCAAGTTATAAGTAGGGATAGGGCCGATCCGGTATCGGCCTCCGATACCAGTATTAAAAAAAAGGTGGATCGGTGCATCTCTATAAGTCACCAAAAACCTCAGAGATGGAAAGTTTAACAATATTAACTCTATATGTATTAAAATATCCTCATTGTGACTCATTCTGCCAGCACTGGCCAAATATTTTTCAATAATAACAGAAACAGTAAAGATGCTAATAACTTAAGAGGTTATTTCTAAGTACGGTAACTGAACGTCTGACCCAGTTTTTACTCAGCCCACTGTTCTCCCAACTCTCAATGTTAAGCTGATGCTTCCAGACAACTTTCTATACTTCACATACAAATAGGTTTATCGTTGGCCAACTCGTTCAGTCCTGCAGAGCACAAGAACAATTTCATAACCAGTGACTTGCGTCAGCAAACCCAAACGTATCACAACAAGTTTTGATATCTCCAGGACAGAAAAATAATGAACTCACAACTGTCTCAGTCAAGTCCATTAAAAACTCTGGTACATCCATGGATATGAGTAAAAGGACAGTGTATGTGCACCATTTACATTTTAAACACAGCTCAACAGGGAGCTACTGTCACATGAAGTCTGCCCAGATGCATAAAGTTTCATGAGGTTGTAACGTTTTATTAGACTGAGCTCAGACAAACTCCGGCTTTAACTACGCCTTTGACTTTTAACGCCCTCTGACCTTCTGGGATTTGAGTCTGACTGTGATAATTGACCTGGCTGGTTCTGCATGATATAAATTTCACAGCATATCCAACGACATATGTCACACATCGTGTTGAACATGGCTTTAGCTTCTTATTTCTTCAAGTGCTGATGTATTAGTTCTAGAGCATGAGGTTGCACTGCGGCCTTGAAGGGAGTGCACATCTGCAACCTTGCACGCCAGTTTTACACACAGATCTTGTGTGGTCCTCCTCCACCACACAGTCGTGATCTTGTCTGTGCCATCAGCCTCTGGTAGGGTCTTGGGAGGGGTCAGATCAAGAGGGATTCAAAATCCTTGATGGATACACGTATGCATCAGGAAAGCTCACCTGGAAAAGGGAAACGGGTTCACCTCCTTGGAGAAAGGCCTTGGGGCGGGGAGCTTGCTGGCGAGCACCTGGTGGTCGAGGCTTGTCTCCTGGGCCAAGTCTGAAAGCGAGACAGGATGCCACCTCCACATGGGCCCACCACCTGTGAGGAGGACCATGTAAGATGGGCAACAGGTCCAGGTATCCCAGACCAGTTCCCAACCCAACTAGGAATAAAGCTGCTTTGCCGTTGGTATGTGCAGCTCCACTCGGCTCTCTTCTTGGTTCTTCTCAGGTGTGGTTTTTTGCCACTAGAGGCTGACCAGTTTCCCCACTCTGTGGGTGAGATGGATAATGCAAAGTGGGCGGTATCGTAAATGGTATTTTCTGCGTTCGATCCACTCTGCTCGTTGTGGTCATTCACCCTAAAATCAGACTTTAATTTCATTAGATTATTTCGGCACTGCTTACGCGTCCGGGTGTAGCCATGCTGCGCCATCATCTCCGATATCTCTTGGCAAATGCGCTCATTTTTTGTGGCGGCATCCATCAAACATGATGAGGAAGTGGAGGTTCAGATGTAGTTTGTAGTTTTGCTGGGCAGATCATCCAGTGACGTAGCTCTGGGTGATCCGTAAGAGCAGTGCCTTTCTCCTTGCAACCCTGCCACGTGCATCATTGTTGTTCAGTGTTCTCCTGATGGTGGACTCATGAACAGTAACATTAGCTAAAGTGAGAGAGGTCTTCAGTTGCTTAGAAGTTACCCTGGGGTCCTTTGTGACCTCACCAACTATTTACACGCCTTGCTCTTGGAGTGATAGTTGTTGGTCAACCACTCCTGGGGAGGGTCTTGAAATTCCTCCATTTGTCCACAGTCTGTCGGACTGTGGTGGAGTCCAAACTCTTTAACATGGTTTTGTAACATGCTCCAGCTTGACCAACATCAACAACTCTTTTTCTGATGTCCTCAGAAATCTCCTTTTTTTCTTGCCATGATGACTTTTTGATTGATCCCCCGTTCTTTAAATCAGATAGGGTGTCCATTCACACCTGATCTACATCCCATTGATTGACAACACCTGACTCTAATTTCACTTTCAAATTAACTGCTCATCTTAGAGGTTCACATCCTTCCACCACCCCCAAATATGTAACACTGGATCATTTTCCTCAATAAATAAATGACAGAGTATAATGTTTTTCCCTCATTTGTTGAACTGGGTTCTCTTTATCTAGATTTAGGACTTGTGTGAACATCTGATGATGTTTTAGGTCACATTTATGCAGAAATATATAGACCATTCTAAAGTGTGCACAAACTGTCACGCACCACTGCATTCCTGCTGACAGTAGTTTTAGATGGATCTTTACGCACACGGAAATAAAAAGGAGAGGCAATGAAAGATGGCTGCACAGGAATTTTTATTGACCTCTGCAAAACTTTTTTTAGCTTCAGTGGATGAAAAGGGGACTTCTTAACTGGTTCCAGATTTCAGGAGCAGCCTGCTCTTTAACAAGTCAGCATGCAGCACCCTTACTGAGACAGACAGACAACGCCCCAGACAACTTTGGTTTCCTCTCCAGATGTCAGAACCTGCTTTGTCTCTGCTTCTCTGTTTATATGAAGCTGCAGTCGTTTAAATTAAAAGATTGTGAACATGATCGCTCGCGCGCAGACAACAACCTGCTCAGACAGGTCGGTTCTGTACAACAGGACGGGTTGTGCTTCCGGCGGGTCTTGTTTGAACTTACCGGACTCGGAGCGAGGTCTGCGGCGGGACTCGGCTTCACCGACACCGACTGGAGGTTCCAAGTGGACCGAGCAGCCCGACCAGTCAGGCTCGGTTCGAGGCTCCGCCTTCAAAATAAAACTACACGCCGCGCTGCTGCTGAGGACTTTCAAAATAAAATACAAAATGAGACGCTCTTCTTTTTTTTTTTTTAAGTTATGAAAACGTTTTAAAATATAAAAACATACCCAAAAATCAGTAGATTTTTTTAAATATTATCACTAAAATAATAAGAAAAACTTTTTTCAATATCCAATTTCATTATATCCTACATTAAAAAATTGTTTTGGTTATTTTAATCAAAAAATCCCTATAACCTGTTTATAATTAATGCATAATATTTTACCTAAGTACAAGCACAACCAAAATTTCTGAAGCCACTTCTATAGGATTCATGTTAAAAACTGTAGTTTTATGAATAATTTGAATGCTTTTTTTTTTTTTTTTTTTTTGTTCCCCCTGGGGGAAAAAAAAACTTTAAATCTGTGCTACTAAACACACAGGTTCATATTTTTAATTTGGTATACTTTAAACATATGGCAATGAAATAAATAAATCATGAAATAAGTAATTTGTGTATTTAATGATTTAATGATGTATTTAACAATTAAATGATACATTTCATAATTATGTTTTTAATTTAGTCACATTCCATCCTCCACAGATGATAGTTTTGTTTTTCCTTTGACTTATTTGCAGTATAAATGGTAGAAGCATAAATATTTCCCCAATGTTTTTGTTTTTGTAAATACTGTAATGACTTTTTTTTTTTGCCTAATTATTTTTTTGCAAGTATGATATAGCATCTTGAGTTTCTATGACGTCATCGACTCAACTTTATCATGTTAAAGTCAACTTTATGTGGTCGTTCAACCCCTAGCTGTTGGTCAATTCGTTTTTGTTTGGTTGTTCGTCTTCTTAAATACATTAAACTGATCATTTGTTTTAAAAACTAACCAGATAAGGTATAACATTCATAACACAAATTAGGCTGAATGAAATAGCCACCATAAGTAACAGAAACTTACATTTACTGATCAAGCTTCATCTCAGTTGATGAAACAATAAATTTAATTGCAACAGACGCTTAAGTCTTCATTTAAATCAACCTTATGGAAAACCTGACCTTCAAACACAAGTTTACCTTCAGGAATAACATTTCTCAACACCTTAGATTTAATGTGGACCTGTCAACAAATGTACCTGTGAAAGTGTAAGGATCCGACTTGAAGAACTGTTCTTTGAATTTACGTTCAATCTGCTGACCAACACTTAAAGACAGACCATTGAAACATGACGGCATGAAGCAGTACCCCATCTGAAAGAAAAGGCCTTGACGAGTTCAAATGTTTTTTTTAATTTTCTGTAGTACACTTGTCAGATGTCAAAGTGACAACACAGTTAATAACTTCAGGTTTACGCTCCTCAGAACCCATCTGAGATCGTTTCTCCCTCCAGATTTGTCGAAACCTTCACACATGGACCGACTGAAGGTGTACATCGCACAAATACGGTTTCCACAAACAGCAGAGACATGAAACAGTTTGACAGTTTTAGGAGACGTTATTTCCTACAAATACCCATAAAAGTGTGGATTTAAACCAGGACTGAAGCTGAGATCTCGTGAATATCCAGAAACTTGAACCTCACCGAGAATGCCGTTTAATCAAAACACGTTCAGCTTGAAATAATTAAAAACATATTTGCATTTAAAGCTGACATTTTAAAGGACTTGGTTTAGTTTATTAAAGAAAATAATAAAACGCATTAATGCAAAATCAGGACGGAGGGGTCAAAAGAGACGATTCAATTGAACTTGCATCCTAAAATGGTCAGAACTAAACGTACGCTTAGTTTAATAGAAAGTGCACAATGCGATCAGTGTAAAAAAAAAAAAACCAGGCTAAAACAGTACATTTTACCACACGTCTCCAAAAACATTAAATAAATTCAAATAAGAACAGATGAGTTTAGTCAGAAAGCTGTTCTTATGACTGGCAACATAGTGTTATTTTCTGTATTATAAGAACAATGGATTAATATGAAATCTTTCAGGCGCTCCTTTGCATCAGTGATGAGCATGCTGTGACCAAATTATACAGCGTGCAATGACAAAAAAAAAAAAAGCAACATTAAATAAAAACATAAAGGAATCACCTTTCTGCATTTTCATCACATCAAAATATGTACAAATCTGCATGTCATTGAGTTCCTGAATAGGCACTTTAGTTCAAAACAGTCCATCCGACCCTGCTAGTCTTTGATGACCCAACCTCACGATGATATTCAAGAAACAATTTTAAACACACGTTAACAGGAAACCCAAAAACATTAGCCCTAATGATAATATGATTCCTTTTTTTATGTGGTGCCAAATCTGTTAGAAAATCTACAACAGATTTAGCCAGAAGAACCACACACACATACTAAGAAACACACACAGGGAAGATCTAGTTGCCAAAAATAAAAGTAGAAACATGTGCTACAGTTTAGAAAGGAGACGAACTCCTGGAATAAACATTAATTTCCTTCAAGTCCTCGCAAAACATACCTTTAAGAAAAGTAGTAGTGCCGTTTTGTTTTGTTTTTTAGCTAAAAGGATTGTAAAAATGAGCATTCACCACTTGGCAGTCACAGTACAACACAATAAATAAATAATAAATAAATCAGCCTTTAAGTAAAAACTGATCGTACTTATTTGAATCAGTGCAGAGACTCTGGTTCACTGTGAGGAACGCAGTTAGACGTTCCAAGACGGTCTAAAAGTTTCCTTTTGTTTCTTTCTCCTCAACACATTTTGAGTTTGACAGAGGCGATTGTGAGCTGTGAGAACAAGAAGTTTAAGATCACGTCGAATCGAACAATGGTGGGATTAGTCACCCAAACGCAGCGTTCAGCAGATCTCATGAGTAACACCACGAGGTGAACTTCTTGTTGCTTCAAGAACCTGAAGAAAGCTGGAGGAACGCAGAACCTAACATCAGGAGGAACTTCACCACTGACGAGACAACTGCAGCGTCTGCCCTTGATCAGTTCCCTTGGGGGGGCGTTCGTTGTATTTGTGTGTTTTTGTGTAAGTGTGTGTGGTGGGGAGATGGAGTCACATCTTTGTTTGTGTTGCTCGCCTGCTAGCTGCTGGTTTTTATCAATGGGGGGTGGGGAGGGAGTCATGTATGTGTTGCCCGCCCGCTAGCTTAGCGCTACGTTGCTGCCGGCCGACGACAGTAGCATTTTTGCTAGTGCGTTTGTATTGTGCCCTGCGCTACATCGATTAGAACAGTTGTTGATGGGGGGGGGGTCAGTAGACAGGGTGCTTGGCTCTGTTGACAGGGTGCCCTGCTTGTATAATGGTAGGGGAAACACTGATTATACAAGCGGAGAGCCCCACCCGTCAGCAGAACCGAGTACCCTGTCTACCGGACTCCTCCCCTCCCGTCGACAACTGTCGGTATTGATGTAGCTCGGGGCGCAATACACATGCGCTAGCAAAAATGCTACTGATGTACCGCTCCGCTTAGTTACCCCCTCCTCCCACCTGGCAACAATTACCGGCTGCGTAGTGCTAAACACAGATGAGCCCCAAATTGTCGATAAAAACCAGAAGCAACATAGCGCTAAGCTAGCGGGCGGGCAAAACACGTGACTCCGCCTCCCCCCATTGTCAATTCAAAACTGGCAGCAACGTAGCATCGTGTCTCTCCCTCCCCTCTGCGACAAAAAAGCAAATAAAAACGACGAGCGCCCCGTCAATGCAGCTGATCTGGGGGGAAACACTGATCTGCATCAAGTTTAGCGGCTGCTTCACAGATGAGGGTTTGGAGGCATCGAGCCTCAACAGTACAAATGAAAAAACTCACAACAGCCACACATTTAGCTTCAGTAACAGTAGCTGACTGAACTCTTTTTTTAACTGAAATACTTTAGATTTTATAGTACCCAAAGAAACATTCAACTAGGATGAGATTGTAAAAGTTGAAACTGTTAGAAGTGGAGGTCCAGTCAACACTAAATCTTTACAATACTCATTCCATAAAAATAATTTGACACCCGACTTCAAAACTAAAGGATTTTCTTACGGTGACAATTTTTGGAAGCAGAAACAACAAACCACATCTGGATGGTGCAATCTTTCCTACAGTCTGTGCCTGTGGGGTTCAGAGCGGGGTGGAGAAGGTGGAGGTGGGAGCGTGACAGTAGTGGGGGGTTCCACAGGGTCGTCCATAGGCAGGACGAGGCGCGTGCCGCGGATCGCCACGTCGTGCTCCGTCACGGTGAGCCCGTGTCCCAGACTTTCGTTGAACGAGCCTCCCCTGGCGCTGGTCGCGGTGAAGCGTTTGGGGTCGACGGTGCGAGAGCCGGACGCGTCCGTGCTGACGGTGACGTCGGCGTACATGGAGCTCACGTTGGCGTCGTTCAGAATGAAGTCGGTATCGTCATGAAGCTGCTCTTCATTCTGGTGAGTGGTGAGGGCAAAAGGACGGGAGAATAACTGCAACTTCAAAGAAACTACAATTCATCTGGAAACAAAACGATCTTCACACTTGGGCCCTGTTCAGACTTGGCACTAACGTCCGTCCTGAGTTCAAATGCAAGTGGACGGCTCCGACTGAGCGTCTTCACCTAGCAGTTAAATTCATAGCACAACGCAGTTCTGTGATCTGAATACAATGATTAGTGAACTCACAAAGTTCTGTGTCAGAGGATGAAGATTTGAACCCATAAAACTCCACCACAGCAAAATGGTGTGCTGATAGCAATCAGCTGTTTTCTGCACAGCTTCCTGTGACCACTGTGTTTAATCAGCTGAATACAAGGCAACGCTGCTCAGACTGATGTCTGTGAGGGACACAGCATAAGAAAGCTTAAGGTGACCACAGCAGGTCCAGTCAGCTCTGTAAACAACCCGATCAGACGTTAAACTACAGAGAAACTCACCATGCAGGGTGGTAGTTAATTTACTCTGATAAAAAGAACCCACTTAAAACAGACGTTTCTACCGAGAAGGATTCTGATAAACTGTTATGACACAATTAAACCTGCATCTACAGAATCTTCCAGCTACTTGTGTGGGGTCACATGACCAGTAGGAGGTTCTGCATCGAGGCTCAGGACAGACTGTGTTCAAACTACCAAACGTGGTTTAAAAAAAAATAAACAAAACTACAGCACCTCCAAAGTATGACTAAAGACGTCAAGTCCAGTCAAAGTAGGAAACCAAAAAACAAACAAGACAATCTAAAATAACTTATTTAACTTGGTCAAATAAAGCTTGTTTCAATACTCAACACCTATCAATATATGCATGCACTGGTGTCAAATTCATACTTATGAGTCAGTAAATTATGCTTCATGTCCAAACCTCATATGCCTGTGGACTGGTGAGACATCGTGCCAGAGGTCCACAACAAGCTGGCAGAGTAGCCGTGAGAGGAGGACCGCTGTGGGTCAGCAGGGGTTTCAGGTAGCTGGTCAAAGAGTTTCTGTCAAGGGCTTAACAATTAGAACAAACTTTAATTTAGTTAAATACTCAAGAAATTAATCAGATGTCCATCTGTCTGTCCATCCATCTAGATTCAACGCAACCTGCTGGCTTCCTTAGAGAAATAATTTTGAGTAATTGGCTTTTATAATGTATGTGAATGTTTCTGTTCAGTGCCCTGAGATGACTTCTGCTGTGACTTGGCGCTTTAAAATAAATTGAATTGAATCCATAGGTCTTCTTTACCAGCTTTTCTGTTCAGGAGAGCTGGTGCCTATTTATCAAAAATATATTTTAGACCCGACTAAGAAGCCATTTTAGTGAGAATAACAAAATATTTAAAGGTGTCTCTGTAAGTTAAAGTAAAAAAAAAACAACTGTTTTTATCCATTAAACTAGTCCTTGAATGTTGTAAAGAGCGCCCCCTGGTGTTTCAAACTGGACTCAGCACCTTCAGTTCAGCGTAGACAAAGTTCAAAGGATACTTGTGGTCAAAGTTATACCAGATTCTGAAGGGCCAGGCGCTCTCCTGTTTGGTGCTTCTTCGCTGTGACCCATCCAACACAGTAGAACTCTGCGAGGCAGAACACTGCAGTTTAGTTACCAAGTTTGTTAGATTATTTAATTTATTATAGATTAACAACATGAAAAGGATGAAATAAAAACGAGATTTAAGTTGTGCTAATCACTTACAAAGTTTTCTTGATCGGAGTCCACGCCCACTCTGAGGGATAAAAAAAAGGTCACCTTTATGTAATGAATTATAAACAAACAAACAGGATAAATGCATAAAAACAGATGCCAGTCTTACGGTATGCTCATGAAAGACAGCATGGGCGTGGTGCCACCTCCACAGATCCACACGGTGAAGAAAACAATCAGGAGGGTGGTTGAAAACATCATTTGACGGGCGTAAGTAGCTGTGTCCCGGATAGAAAGGGCAAAGGTCATCGCCCCTCGCAGACCTGAAGGAAACAGGAGATAATGAGTCTGTACACGTATTAACTGCATCACTCCTGTTGTGGTGACAGAAACAAGCTGACAAAGTCATATTTCAAAGAGTTGCATCCAAACCAGCAACAAATGGTGGTTGTTTGGTTGTAAATGTGTGCCCAGAGTGTGAAATCTGTGTTTCTTCCTTGCTGGCTGGCAGAATACAATACACAACAGAAATCTGTTAGGTTTTCAAGTAGTTTTCACACATTTAGGTTAGATGTGAGTACTTGAAGGTGGTGAACAGTAGGTTGTGAGTTTCTGTTTCAACAGTACAGTATATGCTGGATGATGTAGGCGCTGCTACTTATAGCAAACCTGATTCTCACAGGTGTTGTTAGCCGAAAAGGTCATTCTGTAACTTATCTAGGTATTTCTTCTTTTTACTGCATGTTAGGATCTATGCAGTACTGTATAATTTGCCGTACACGTCACACCGCCATATAAGTCGCATCAGTCCATATTTGCCTAATAAAGTGGAAAAAAACAAAAATATGTGCTTCGGCGTATACGTCGCATATATTATGCATCACCGCTGACAACCCGGAAATGTTAGCCAAACCCAGAAATGTGGACCGGTGTTGTGCCAAAAACCGATGGGCCACCAAATGGTGGCCTCGGGAGCGTGCACAGGAGGACTTTAACACGAATTTAACAAGATTAACACTTAAAAACAATTATTTGTTTGCTTGAAGTTATGTTAAAGTATGTATCAGTCTAACTTTCGCTTAATAAATGTACTTTCATGGCTCCAAGAACGTGCATAGGAAGAGAAAAGTGAGGAGGAACGCGGCTCGTTTCTCCAAAAATTAACAAGAACTGCACCTAAACAATTATTTTTTTGCTCAACATTATAGCAAAGGGGTGTCTCAGTCTAACATTTGCACTTAAATGCACTTTAAAGGGCACATTAGCTGCATTTTGCCAGGGCAGTGCAGCTGGATTGACGGTTGGTCAAAACAGCAAGCAGAACCAAGGCAGGGAGCCTATGGCGGGCCGATTGAGTCATGAAACTCTGGTGAAGATTCTCAGTCATCCAGGACATGGTGAATTAAAAAAAGCTTGAGGGAAAAAAAAAGTATAATGCAAAGTATAATAAATAAAGTCCAGTTGTTTTTGTCTTGAACTTTTTTGAAATTATCATTGTAGCCACGTTTACCTATTACATGATACAACAGCATGCCATATTGTTATTACTTCTTTGCTGACATCAAGTGGCTGAAAGTGGTACTGCTCAAAAAAAAATCAGTCAGAATGAATGAAAACGGTCATATCTCAGCCAAAAAATGGTTTATAGATATGGGGAAAAAAATCCATAAATATGTCACTTCGTCCTATAAGTCGCAGGGCGTGTAAATTATGCAAAAACTGCGACTTATACAAAGAAAAATACGGTACTTCATTAAGTATTTTTAAAACAGCAAAGGGTAAATGGATGACTAGTGATGTGCTCAATTTAGATCCGATCCAGAAAAACTAAGGGCTTCTCACTTGTACTGTACTTACCTGCAAACATCATGACGTGCTGAAAGTTTGATCCAATCTTGTTTCGGCGGCCCAGGTTGAGGAGGAAGGACAGGGGGTAGATGTTTGCAGCCCTGCCGAGAAACACAGCCACCTACACAACACAACGGGGTCAAGGACACAACTTGCCGATGCAATGAGACAGGAAATGCTAGTGGGGGTTTGGAAAACTCCACCTCAGGTTTGACTAACGTGTCTTTCAAATGTGCTCTAGAGTTTTATGTGTTTGCACTGATGACTTCAGTTAGTTATTGATAGCTGATCATTACTACAATCTCAGTTTTAGCAGGTTTTATTTTATTTTATTTTTTTTTTATCTAAAACAATATCTCGACTCCAGCCGTCATTCACGGACACTGACTGAAACTTAGTCACACTTTCATAACCTTACTGCGATGGAGTCTTGTTTGGGATGCTAAGGGAAGCTCTAAGAGGCTTCATAATGTCCAAAACTCTGCTGTCTGAGTTCTTCTCCTGGTCCACACATCTGGTTTCCAATTAGGTTTACAAATTAACGACAACAATCTTTTCTACAGATCGTTCTGTAGCTTTCACAAAAGTGTTACATCGTGTCATCTGGACAGGTTCTTTTTGGGAAGAAACATTTTGTCTTTCTTCCGAAAGACCTGTCATATAAATACTATTGTCCAGAGGATCTGACTTTACTTTTTTTTTTTACATTTTTCTACCTGGATTATTGAGCATGCAACTGATCATATAAATAGCATGTCATTGATGTTTCAAGGCACCTTGCTGTGGATTTACCACAAACTGACTTTACACATGCACAAAGGGAACCATCCATCCTAAACCATCATCAGTGCGTAACAATCAAATGGTTTACGCCTGATGGACAACTTGCTGCTCACAGAAACAGCCTGAAGACAGGACAGCCTGGGAATTCCACAACCAGTTCTTACAACCTTTTTTCTGAACCACTTTGGCCAGGTTGTCCTCAGGCTGTTTCTGTGAGCAGCAAGTTGTCTATCAGGCATAAAACCTTTGATTGTTATGCACGGATGATCGTTTTGGACGGAGGGTCCCCTCTGTGCATGTGCAAAGTCAGTTTCTGGTAGTTCCACAGCAAGCTGCCTTGAAACATCACTGAGGTGTTATTTAGATGATCTGATGCATGATCAATAATCCAGGTAGAAAAATATTTTTAAAAAGTTGAGTCAGATCCTCTGGACGGTGGATAATGCTATTTATATGACAGGTCTTGGTGGCAGGCCTCAAACTGATGAAGTCTTTCGGATGAAAGACGAAACTTTTCTTCCAAAAAAATAATCTGTCCAGATGACGATTTAACATTTTTGTGATTTATGTACCTGAATGATTGAGTTTACAACCTTTGTTCTGTAGCGATCCTCCTCAGTACCTCCCTCACCCTTACATTCTGTCCGGGGACTCCAGGTCTTCTAATGGTGGACTTCTCTCCATTCATCACACCAAAATGCTGATTTTCTTTGTAAGAGTTTTCAAAGTTGCAGCTCAACCCTCTGGAATCGATCCTGTCTGACATTCATCAGTACCTGCACATACTCAAATACTTCTTAATGTTACTTATTGCACCAAAGCATTAATGCTGACCTGGTTTCTTTTTCCTCCTCAGTGTCTGAAGGGATTTTTTTTCCCCCCATATTTTATTCTTATTTGACTTTATTCAGATCATTTGTGTAAAACTTCCTTGGCAAAGCATTATATATGTACTTGTAAACTGAAATAATCATTGTAAGCAGCAGTATTTTGTAAGAGGACATGAGAATAGTAATACTAACGCTTGCCAAATGATACAAAACAGGTGAAGAGTCTTTGATTCCAAGTGTGACTGGAAACAAACTATTAACAAGCCTCAACAGGCTGTAAGGGATTATTTAGATCAAAGGTTTAGGCCACAAAGCAGTTCACTAAATCACCAGACAAGCCTTGGTTTGTTTGTGTGGTGCACATAAGGATACAAAGGCGCCAATGATGAACAACGGGTTGAAGACATGGGACTGGAAGGAGAAGAGAGTCAGACCCATGTAGGAGAAGATGAAGTTCTCTGCCAGGAAGTTCAGCAGCTCAAACAACTGTTGGATAAAAGACAAGAAACCAGTCAACAAAGGCGTCTTAGATGAATGTCAGCGTGCTTTTTCTCCAAGAAAATGAATGTCCACTTGTAGTGTGCGCTCCTCAGTCACAAAGTTAGTCACTTTTCAATCATTTGTAAAGTTTTCTGAAACTAAAGCTAAAGTTAATCTGCTTTGTTCTTTAGAGCAGTGGTCCCCAACCACCGGGCCGCGGACCGGTACAGGGCCGTAGGTCAATTTGTACCGGGCCACCCGGAAGAAAAAAAAGAAGGGAAAAAAAGTTTTATTTTGAAAAATCACATGATTATCTCCGTCAATGACTCACTCATGACGCAGGTCAACATACACAAGTGGTAAGTTTCAGTTTCTGTTAGACGCATGCAGAGTGCGGGTGTTACACCATATTCTGTGATCACCGTATATTGTGACCGTAGGGGGCGTTGTTGCATTTTTACACCATACTTTGCAATGAAACAGCTTGGCTCAAGTACTGTACTGTATTTAATGTTTTTCTATACGTTACAGTGTGGTCACAATGTCTGATAAGCACTATCATATTCTGTGGCCATCTACATTTCCATAATAGTCATGATATTTGTGATCAGGTTTTACTTTTATTCTTTGGAGGAAGGAGTGTCAGCCTCCTTCATCCAAAGAATAAAAATTAAAACCTGCCCACTAAAATCATGACTATTATGGAAATATAGATGGTCACAGAACATGATAGTGTTCATCAGGTATTGCAAAGTATAATGTAAAAATGTGGCAGCACCCCCTACGGTCACAATATACGGTGGTCACAGAATATGGTGGAACACCGGTAGACCTGCAGCGATTTTGCATTACCAACGCTTTGCAGTCATTTCAATAATGCGTTTACATCTTTTGTTTCATGTAATGTAATAAACCTTTGTAAAATACACCGGTCTGACATTAAACCGGTCCGTTGCGCAGTAAAGGTTGGGGACCACTGCTTTAGAGTTTCATTATCTTCATTTACATGAGCAGCTTTCCATTTACTCTAACATTCACGCCCTGAAAAAGAGCATATTTCTCTCACTCTACTTGTGTAAAAATTAGTGTTTAAATTCTTTAAGCAGAATCTTTTCTTGTAGAAAATGTGCGGCAAAATATTTTTTTTTTTACATTTCAGATTGAACTTAAACCAACAGAAACAAAGCTATAATAACAACCTCTGCACATCTGCAATCACTAGATTTTTTTTTTTTTTTTTTTTAGCTTATCTGCACTTTTTTGTGACAGTGTTTCAGAAGATTAACAATATCAATGGCATATGGTGCATTTGTTGAAATGTAGTCTTTGGTTCATCAGCTCTCAAAATAAAAGGCGTAGAAATCTTATCATTTCTAAGAATTCTCTGGAGCATGACAAAACAGTATTTATTTTTAAGACACTTAATTTTGTCGTCTTCTTTATGCCTCTATATCAGTTTATTAGTGACTTTATAAAGTAGATTCTTACAGTATTACTATAAAGTAGTCCCTCGCTACTTCACGGTTCGACTTTTGCGGACTTGCTCTTTCACTGTTTTTCAAATTAAGATTGTACATGAGACTTCCCCCATCCAGATTTGGACTCAATCATGCTAGCCATCCGAAGGTCCGGCTCCCTCCAAAAGCTTTTTGGTGTTCAAGGGCTGCAAAGAACCGACTAGAATCAGACCAGAACCAGCAGGGTAGGTCTGCCGAATCGGAACAGAGGTGGACCAGAACTGAGCTGCTGTTCTATCAGCTGGTGAGTAAAATGTTGTATCTATACATATGTTGTTAAAACTATGTAGGTTTAAGAGCTTAGATCATTGCAAGAGTGTGGGAAGGGTTTCTAAAACCTTAAAATATATAAAAATACAAAAATAAATGTAACGTCCCTACTTTGCAGATTTTCACTTGTTGTGGGGGGTCTGGAAAGTAACCCCCCGTGATGAACAAGGGACTACTGTAATTCTTAAACGGCAACATGCAGCTGCTGGTTGGGGAGTAAAGCTGTGCAGATCCAAAACAAACCAGATGTGACTGTATCTCACCTGCTTGGTCCTGTCTTGGGATGCAGGAGACAGATTGTTGTAGGTGTAATGAGCCTGAGTGATCCCACAGAACAGCACCGCTACCACACCTGAAAAACCACACAGTCAAATCATCCATAAAAAAAAAAAAAAACATGTTTGCTCCTAATGGCAGGAGCAGATGGTGAGAGTATGACGAAAGCAGCAATGATCTGCTCTATTAATCCAGTATCGTCTGCCCATTAGCCACACTGCTACATCGTTATTCTTCACATTTATAAAAGGATAAAGCATGCGATGATTTTCTATCAATATGAAAAATGTAGTTTCAGAAGCAGGTGCAGCAAAGACTTTACAGAAAAACAACATTTAGCTGAATATTTCGCCCTCACTCTGTGATAAACCAGTTTATCTCGAGTCTAAAGCAGCCACCCTAAAACTACGTGGGTGTTTCAAGGAAATCTTGTAAACAATTCCAAGTACAACAAATCAAACGACTGAAGTAGTAGCGCAAATCTGAACTCTCTGCTGTTGAAGCTGCTTGCGTATATCCTGGTTGTCGATGTACCTGTGAAGCCGCAGGCCTCGGCCAGCAGAAAAGTGCTCCAGGACATCAGGAAAAAGAGCGCCGTCTCCAGCAACGGGAAGTCCCTCAGCTTGGTAAACTTGGTGACGTGAGGACAACTTAAAGCTAAGGAACAAAACAGGAGGTGCCACTAGCAAGTTAACACATGTATCCATTTATAAAGACAACTATGGAAAAGCTTCAGGCCACAATGGTTAAATATTGTCATGTAAAAGGATATGAAAGAGGTCAAGACTCCAGTAACTACTCCCAGAGCAAAAGATCCACTGAAGACGCCCAGAAAGACACCGAAGGACTTCAGCACGGCCATGGCCTCGAAGCTGTGGCTGTTGTCCCCTGCAGGCTGATACGCCACAATGGAGCTGAAGGGCAAATAGGGTACACAATAACATTTACAAAGAAAACAGACTTTTACTGAGAACACAGGAAGAGAAAGTGATGTCATGCTCGTGTTACGCTAGAAACAGATTATCAGGCAACCAGTCATACCTAAAGCAACTGATATACTGGGAGTTGGAAATATAGTGAATAAAAAGAGATAAGGTGCATGCCGAAGTCCCACTTCTCAACCACACTACATCAGGCTGATTTTTTTTTTTTTTTTGCATACATAAACTGCAAACAACTAATAAATGTATAATTTTTGATCATAGGTGCAGTCTATAAAATATAAAAGAAGAAAAAAGGGATGTGGCTGCAAAGGGAGTACAGTAGAGGATGATCCTACAGGTGATTCAGGGCTACATTCTAAAGAAAAGATCTGCATTACATTAACAAACAGGGACTAACACTTCAGCACAAGCAAATCCACGCTGTCCAGCCAAAGCCGCCCACCCACCGAGGAGTAAATGTCTGGTTTTCTCTCAGCTGCTCCTCAGCCTCCTCAGACAAGGCTGAGTGAACAGCTCCAGCCCCGTGCTTACTCTGCTTTTCAAAGCGGAGGAGAACGCTACATACGTACGTACAGACAGGTGGTGAACGACACGGACGGATGGAGAAAGGCAAGC
Organism: Simpsonichthys santanae; assembly: GCA_031762415.1. Taxonomy (NCBI): domain Eukaryota; kingdom Metazoa; phylum Chordata; class Actinopteri; order Cyprinodontiformes; family Rivulidae; genus Simpsonichthys; species Simpsonichthys santanae. The sequence goes on from JARVLU010000324.1 coordinate 12,728,924, forward strand.
AGTGAAATGACAGGGACTGGTGTTAGTGTGGTTCATTTCCATGTGCGGTGAACAACACAAAAAGACGACTTTCTTACAGTCGGATCATTAGAAGGCAGTGAGGTACAACATAAACAGTTCTTGTCCTGTGTTAAATTTAACTTGGAATTGCAGAATAAATACAACAAAATGCAGAATTTCTAATGCTTCTTACAGGTATAAAAAAAAAAAAAAAAAAAAAAGAAGTTATATTTTACTAAATATAGCTGTAAAATATAAGAATTAAGAAAAAAAGATATAATTTGTACAGAAAAACATCACACAAGCTGCTTGAGCTTCTTGAAATGATATAAATTCATTTTCTACAATATAACGCTGTATCAAATCGCCGTGGCTGTCACACACAAGAAAAAGATTTGCATTGGTCATCTTTTTAAATAAGTGCCCTTTCATGAACATTAAAACTTTGATTCCTTTAAAAAAAATACTTCCTTTGCTTTCAGAAAATGGAAGTGGCAGACGTGCGTTTCTGCAGGGTGGAGTGTGTTAAATGCTTACGAGGAAAGGACGATAGCCACAGCATCGTTGAGAACACTCTCCCCAAACAGCAGCGCATACAGGTCGACGTCTACTTTTAGCTCATTGAAGATAGCTAGTACTGTCACTGAGGAAAATCAAAAGACAAAAATACTGCTAAGTGAGAGGAGGTATGACTAAAACAGAACAAGTAAGAAAATCTTTAGACACAAAGTTCAACACTTTTTTTAATGCATGCAAAATGTGACCTTGGTATGTGTAATAAAAAAAAACTTTAAGTAAAGTAAATCAGATTCTTCCCATTAATATTGTACTGTATTTTTCAAACTATAAGGTGCATTAAGCAAAACAAGTTCATTTTGACAGATTTTTGAGCGCCATGTACTACATAAAATCGGTTTGAGGTCAGTAAGCACAGCCAGAATTAATACATAAGGCACACTGTCGATTTTTGAGAAAATTAAAGAATTTTAAGTGCGCTTATAGTGCGAAAAATACATTATGTGAATAATTCTCAGGGCACTTCCTACCTGGGTCTGTCGCTGAGACGATGGCTCCAAAAAAGAGGCAGTCAGTAAAGTAAAAATCGCCCCCAAGCTGCCCCACGGCTTTCATGAAGGACACAAAGCCATACATGACGAGCCTACAGTAGAAGGACGTGAAAAGAAATTTGTCTCAGTCTACTCTACAGCTTTTATGTTAAAAGTCAAAAAAAAAAAAAGATTGACTTACCCTATAACAAAGCAGGATATAACCGTTCCCATGAAAGCATAGGTCAAGATGGAGCCAATGTTTCTAAAAAAGTGCCTCTGAGAAAATGGAAGACAATAAATCTAAGTTTATAATCTAAAAAAAAAAAATCCTAAATCGTAACATTAAAATTACAATAAAAGTACCCAAAGCTTTCATTGTCAAATAATCCTGTTTTACACACTTTATCCACTAAAATATTGCAGAATAAATCTATGAAAATGTAATCCAATAAAACATCTTACCCTTTTTAAGCTGTAACCTGCGTGGAAGATTATGGGAGGCAGCAAAATGTTGAAAAACACTTCAGGGTCGAAGGTCACCTGACAACAACATGAAAGTTATGTTTAATGTTTATTTGTGTCTATTCTGAACATTTTCAACTTGGCTCCTTCCTATATATTTTTTAGAGATTTATATATACCTTTTTCAAGTTTTCTCTTTGTGTATGCAATGTAGCAAACTTACCCAGATTGTATAATTTGTTTTACTACATAACCTAAGTTACTTCTACATAACTTACTCTCTTGCCTCAAAGCTCTGAACAGTTGATCTGTTTGTATTTTGGTAGAGCAACTAAAAACCACCACATGCTACAAGCAGCCCTCCATCTACATCTACATCTCATCTCCTTGCCTTTCGCAGCATCTCAACGTCCTCCACTTGATGACCTTTGCTCCGGCTGACTTCCCCTTTCAAAGTGTACTCGTAGAATCGCCCGCTGACATTGACCAGCAAAGTGGCAGGACTGGCGTTGACGGCGCAGCTGAGGATCAGGTCGCTCATGCTTTGGGGCACGTGGATGCCAAACCGCAGGATCACACCCACCAGCAGACCTTTTGGAACAGAAGTCAAAACAAAAACGAAATGAGAAGAAATGGTGACTCAACAAGCATTCATTAGGGTATTCAAGTGATAACAGTTTATCACCGTATTTATCCATATTCGAACATACTACATGAACAGGTGCAATAGCTGTAGTTGCATATGTTATAAACAAAAATGCATGTAAGGAAAAAAAAATTGACATTTTATATGGTTTAATTCTCTTATTATTCTGATGGCTTGAATAAAGTAAGAAACAAAATATAAGCTGATTTTACTTCATACTGGTTGAGTAATGTGTCCTTCAATGAAAAATTTGCTAGCAAAACTTGTGAACAACTGCCAACAATGGTGTGTTTGATTTCCTACAAAAACAGATGAGGTGAATGAAAACAGATCAACAATGGTGACACACACGAAAGAGCAGTTTGGGATAGAAAAGCCTGACAATTTTGATATTTTAGATCACATTTAAACTTGTTAACTGGAGTTAGTAGGTGAGATCATATATCTCCAGTTTTAGCTTCTCTCCATTGGCTCCCTATCAAATCCAGAATTGAATTCAAAATCTTACTTCTAACCTACAAAGCCCTCAACAACCTAGCTCCATCTTATATTTGAGAACTTATTGTTCCATATTTTCCTAACAGAGCACTTTGCTCTCAGACTGCAGGGTTACTCACGGTCCTTAGAGTTTCTAAAAGCAGAATGGGAGGAAGATCTTTCAGTTATCAGGAACCAACTTCCAGTTTCTGTCTGTGAGGCTGACACATTGTCCAGTTTTAAGATTGGGCTTAAGAATTTCATTTTTGATAAAGCCTATAGTTAGGGTTGACTTGTTATACAGAGGACAAATTGACCTCATTTCCTTAAATGAATTGTTAAAATTGAATAGTTTTCATTTGATACTACAGTACTGTATTTCTATCTTAACATGCGATTCTTGACCTGCTATTGTGTAATATTTCTACCAAACCCAGCTGGTCAAAGCCGATGGCCGCTTGTCCTGAGCCTGGTTCTTCTGAAGGTTTCTTCCTCCTGAGAGTTTTTCCTTTCCACTGTCGCCTCCATGCTTGCTCAAGATGAGAGTTCTGTAATGGAGTTAAATTCAAAGCCGTCTGCTCCTCAGATAAATAGTGTTAAATTATTATTTTTATGAATGTTTTTGGTAACTTATTATTTCATATATGAATGTTTCTGTTCGGTACCCTGAGATAACTTCTGTTGTGACTTGGTGCTATTTTATAAATAAACTGAAATGAACTGAACTGAGTAAAGCAAGCAGAGAATAGAACTTTGTTTTAATTGATTGCATACCTGCATTTCAGAATTGCATATCAATGTTTATGGAATTCAACTGGAGCAAACTCCTTCAAACTGCAGCATTTGGTATAGTTCAGGCTGACATTTGTATGTTTAACTCCACATTTTGTATAAAGCAAAAAAACACGCATTCTTAACTAACGTGGCACAAAATAGGCTCAGATTGACAGTGATGGCTCATAACTTTACCTTTTAACAAACATTAAACAAGATTAACCCCTTGCACTTTCTGTTAATGAACAACTACAACTTGGAACTACATATTCATAAAAAACCTGGCATCCTGTTTTTATACCCTACTACAGCATGACCCAACAACAAGTCTGTTGTGGTACAACAAATGAGTAAATATCTCACATTACTCAAAATGACAGCCAAATTATTTACATTTTCTAAAAACAAAACACGTATTTATATAATATTACACGTTTGAAGGTGGCCCACGTGCCCTTGCACGCGAGAAGATGAAAGTGTTTAACCGGCTTATGGAGCTAGCTGCTGCCCCGTGCAGCTAACGCTAAGCTAACACCGTTAGCTCGGTGTTCTTACCGTAGATCATGGCGAGCCCCGTTTCGTGGAGGAACCTGAACCGCCGGTGTTTGAAGAGCCATATCGTGAGAATGGTGAGCGTTAGCAGCATTATGAATAGGAGCAGATAAGCGCTGTCCTGTCGGTGGCTTTCCTCAGCCATCCTCTCGGTAACGTTATCCAGCCCATTGCTGTCGCCGTCACCGAGGCTGCCGACGAGCAGGACCGACAGCAGAAACGGCAGCAGAAGGAACCCCTTTGACCGTTTGACGCCTTGGAAGCGCCTTAAGTTTAATTCCATGATGGTTTTGTGTGACAGAGTTACATTTGCGGTATCGGTTCGGCAAAGATATCCTCTCGTAGAACGTAAATGACGACGCTCCTTCTTCCGCAGTCGTTACCAAAACACTGAGACTTCCGGTTTTTCAAAATAAAAGACGCCTTCGAGGTGACCAGTAACTGCAACCAACAGCGACCCGCAACGGTGCTGCAGAGAGGGAAGCGCTCCACACTTCTTTCTTTTAGGTCTGAAACTTTAACAGCAGTAATTAATAGCATTAATTTCATCCAGTCCATCCATTATCTTTACACGATTCTTGCTTTTTGGGTGGTGGGGGTCGCCGGTGCTCATATCCAGCCATCACTGTGTGAGAGGCAGTGGACACCCTGGACAGGTCTCCGGTCCATCACAGGGAGAGACAAATAAGACAAACAAACATACACTCTCTCACTCACACCTAGGGATAATTTAGAGTCACCAATCAGCCTAACATGCATGTTTTTGGTCTGTGGTTTGTGTTACCGCAGTTGTCTAATATGGTTTTTAAACTCATCAGAAACTGATTATTAGATATTGAATTTTTCTAATAGACAGGTCAAATTTCACATTAAAACCCAAGAGTAAAAGTTAAATTGGCCCTAACATGCAAGACAATATACGTATAAATTATCAAAAAAAAAAACAACACAGCATTAAATCAAACAATACTCTGAACAAAATCTATAAATGTTACATTGTGGTTGTTCATTTTTTAGTTTTTTTTTTTTTTTTTAGTTTTTTTTCCTTAATGTCTTCTACTTTTCGACTTTTGCTTCTTCAGGGGTTGCCACAGAGAGTCATCCTCCTCACTCTGTCCTCTGTCCTCACTCCACCCATGTCTTCTCTAACTGTCCCCATATATCTCCTCTTTGTCTTTTTCCAGGCAGCAGCATTTCGGACATTCTTCTACCAATATACCAAATGTCCCTCTGGACATGTCCAAACCACTGTCCCTCCTCTGGACATGTCCAAACCATCTCAGTCTGGCCTCTCTAACTTTATC
>JARVLU010000324.1:12739412-12754332 GCA_031762415.1 Simpsonichthys santanae
ATCAAAAAGGAAAGTCTTAAAACTGGACAATGTGTCAGCCTCACAGACAGAAACTGGAAGTTGGTTCCACAAGAGAGAAGCCTGATAACTGAAAGCTTATGTGTCCCTGTGATGGACTGGAGACCTGTCCAGGGTGTGTCCCCCATCTCTCACACAGTGACAGATGGACATGGGCACCAGTGACTCCCGTGACCTGAAAAGGAAGAAGCGGGTAAAGCTAATGGGTGGATGGATGGATGGATGAATGTTTGATCACAAATGTATTTCTGAGTAAAAAGCAGTAACTGTCGTGTGTCTTGGACACGTAGAACAAACCACAGAACTTGAGACGCTCACGCATGTGCATGTTGAGACTTGTTTTTGAAACAGCATCCTGTGACAGGAAACCAAAGCTACAAAACTCGGTTTGGAGCAGAGAACACGGAAATGTGAGATAAGATGAGACTCTGTGTCGTGTTTTTATAAAAACAGATTAATGCTTTTGGTGAATATACCCCTTAGAGACTTCATGTATAAAACTAATGCAACTAACATTTAACAAAATATGTGTATTTATTTCAGCACTCCTGGGTTCAATGGGGATTTGTTTGGACAAGAAACTTGTGAAAAAGGGAATATACAGATTATAAAATGTATTTTGTCTTCCATTGAGATAAAACCATTCATCTGTGAGAATGACAACGATCAGAGTGAGGACTCATTAGTCCTGTTTCAAAATTGTTTCAATGCCTGTTCATTTTAAGATGGTTTTTAGAATAGATTTAGTTTGTTTAACTCTTCAAGACCCCAGCTTTTCGTAGATTCTTGGATTTGACTCTTTTACAATTACATTCTTTCTGATCACAACTGGAAAATAAAACCCCCACATACAGTATACCCTGAAGAGCAGATTTAAAACAAGTTAGTGGTCAATCAGCCTCACCTGAAGTCCTGATGAAACAAAACTAAAAGGCTGACGTAGCAGCTGAGCAAACGCAATAACAAATCAAGAGACATAATAAATAGTTGATGTGGCAACAAATACCTGAACTCAGTCAGCAAAACCACAAGGATCACAGATGACAACCAACAGGGAGACAAACAAAATGACAGACTGAAGAGTGGATGGAACTTGGAGTATAAGAAGCAGAGCGTTATGAGACAAGTGGTGACAGATGTGACTAATGAATACAATGAACAGGTGTGTGGCGAGGGCAAGAACAGACTGAGGAATAGGAAGCTAACAATACACACAAAAACTATTCTAACAACAGAAAAAATACAACAGGAAACAATAATGTTCAGGCTGCTGTTTAATACATTGTATTATATTACATTATTATTATTTAGTGTACATCTTAGATCCTTGTATACTGTTGCTCTTTTTATACTTTATATTTTTGCTATTTTTGGATGTAACTGGGACCTTGAGTACACAATTTCATTCCACCTCATGTACCGTATGTGATGCGAATGACATTAAAGAACCTTGAAACTTGAACCCAGTGCCTCCATGGGGCACTAAGCACAATTTGGTTTGGGGCCCTCTATTTCTGCTAATAATGTGAATTACTGCAACCAACAGTCAAATGATCAGATCATTCACCTACATAACATAAACTCACTGCAACGCTGACAGCCCTGTTTACATAAGTGTATATATCATCTAGTGCAGGGTCGTCAAACTCATTTTCATTTTGGGCCACATCAAGCTCAAAATTGTCCTCAAAAAGCCAAACATGGCAGAATGTATAGATAAAACTACCTATTAACAAATTGGTAAAATATAACTTTATCTTAATTGTAATAAAATAAATATTTCATGTTTGAGTAACTTGGCATTATAAACATAAAAACTGATTTGATTTGACTGGTAAAGTAATATTGAAGTGTACAACTGTTATCTTGAAGTTCTGTCTCTGTGGCCCTCTAAAGTGTAGAGAGCCACAGAAATGGGTATGGTGGGCCAGATTTGGCCCACGGGCCTTGAGTTTGACATATGCAATCTAGTGGTACTAAAAGTAGCAAAAGAAGAAACAAAAACACGAGTATGCAATGTATTTTACAGAAAAAGTGTCATCTGGTTTATTGTCTTTGGTACCAAAGAACTGCAACAGTAATGTTCAAAATATAATTTAAAATGCAAGATCAAAAAATATTCCCAACTTTATAATGAAAATGTGTGTAATAGAATCATATAGAAATCACTGCTTTTAAAAAAAAATTTAAATTCCACTTAGGGCCCCCTTAGTGGCCTCGGGGCCCTAAGCAGCTTAGCTTATGCTTTGGGCCGGCCCTGCTTGAAGCTTAAAAAACACAAAAACAACTCTAGATCATGACAGATTTGACATGTACATCATCATTCTTTTATTCTTAAAGTACAAATATGTACAAATATCTGATATTTAAGGATTTCGGCTCGGACAGATTCAGATAAATGCAGATAGTAATATATGACATTTAACAGGAGCAATAAAAGAGGCTAACAATGTAATAATGTATTTCATTTCATTTTGCTTACAGCAAGCCACAATTTCAGGTGATTTTTTATTTTTTTACAAACTTATATAATTATTTTTTGTTTGTTTGTTTGTTTTTGTTTGTTTGTTTGTTTGTTTTTAATCTTTCCAAAGTTCTTTCAAAGTTGTTATTGATTTTTGGCTGCTTTTTCTCTCATTTTAATACCAGACAATTTTTTACAGAAATGTTTTGTTTTATTGTTTGACTCAGACGTATAATTCATTCCCACATAAAATACATAAAACTCAAGGGATGAGCAGTGTTGTGTCGACGCATGCGTCTTAGCAAAGAATCAATCCTAACGGGAACTTAAGGCACTTTTGTGCCAGCAGTCTGTCACAAAGCCAAAATGTGTTCTAATCTTTAAATTTAATCTTTACAAAAAATAAACATAACACAGTTTGACACAGATCAAGTAGTATTCAAGCACATATATGGGGATTAGCTAAAAAACAAACTTATGCAGTAAATGTTCAGATAGATGAAGCATCATTCAAGAATTGCTGGTTTTAAAAATAATTTTCCAGCTTGTAACCTGTTTTTTTCTTTTTCTTTTTTTTTTTCTTGTTTAGGATATTAAAACTGGGCCTAGTGGTAAACTTGAGCAACAGCCCACCAGTTTATGGTTCTCAGGAAATAACCCGCAGTGGTTTGTAAGGCTGCTGAAGCGGAAATGAAACGCAGACTCATACCAAACGCTGAAAACATCCAGTTTCCATCTGCCACAATGTCGACTCGACTGCTTCTGATTTTCTGCCTTTTTGGACCAACAATGGCAAAAACACCTCCTGGTAGGATTATTTCAAGACAATATTATGCTCAACTGATAATATATATATTTTTAGTGAGCTGAACTGTTATATGATTTATGACGGATCGAATCATAAGTTTTCAAAATAGGCTATTTTGATTTAAGGTATATTTGTTGTATAACATCAGGACTAAAACTCATAAAATTTAAGTATAATTTCAACATATATTTATCCAAAGATCTGAAAATGATCAGAACTTTATTAGAGGAAAGGGCACAGAAAGCTTACATATTTATCTTAACTTTAGAACAAAGCCTTAACTCCTCAAATTTAAATTTTGTGGAACCAAAATCCCCTCCATGTCATTTCTTTCTTTTGTATGTTATTGTGCGTGTGAGTGTTCACTTCCTCGTGAAGCATAGCTCCATGAAATGTCATCAGAATGTCAGATGAATCCAAACAAAACCGCATAACTGTAATTACTTCTGTAATTACTAGCAAACTAAACAATCCTCTTCTACACAGAGATGTGTGTCTGCCATGTAGCTCGTGAACCACCGGACGAATTTTAATGAAACTCAGAAAGTAATCATATTGTAGGTAGAACTGATGGAAGAGTTCAAGATGGCCGTCACAGCGAACAACACAAATAACCTGACCACTGAACTAACGTCTCCCTTCAATCAATTTTAAAGATACAGAGCAAATATTTAGTGGGGTAGCAACTAAGCGTCATTCGCAACATTCTACCAACACCAAGAGATCATGAAACAAAACTTTGTTTATACCTTTAGACATTAGGTCTAGTAAAATATACTTCATGAACCACTGGATATCTAGTTCAAGATGGTTTCCACAATTAATCAACTTCAATAAACTGACCACTTGGTCATTTATAAGCTAAAACTTAGGGTGGTAGTAGCTGGAAGTCATTCCTAAGATGTACTCTGAGTCCTAACACATTGCACAAACTGAATATTTTCAAGAATTTACCAAAAATGCTAAAATTTTTCTGGCTAAGACGATTTTTTAAAACTCTTGCGATATCAGGTTTCTCTGGTAAATCAGTCCTCGAGGCTCAATGGGACTAACCTGCCTAAACAAAGGTTGAATGAATGAATTATTACGATGTGAGTTCTTTTTAAGATTGTCTATGTCGATCTCTATTTCTGCCATTTTAAAGTGAAAATATTTCATGTGCTCTTTGTTCTACGTTTGTCAAAGCAAAATATACGTTGGCTTGAATCTTGGCAGCGTTCTCAGCTATCTTATTATCACTGGAAAACAAGGCATTATTTTAGCTGTTCATAGCTAAAAATATGACCTGGTGGTGTTTGTAAAGGAGAACTTGTTCTCAAACATTTCACCTGGTAACGAAAGGTCAAATAAAAATGAAATAAAGAATGTCTATTCAGAAACAATGCTGTTATGCATTTAGTCTATTGGTGGTTAATTGTACTGTATTTGAAAAGCTTTTATATTTACAGTATAGTGTTTTATATGAACTACTATATACATAGATATATTTTTTTAATTTGTCACTTGTGTTTCTGACAGATGTGGAGTGTCTAGTGATGAATCATGAATACGTACACTGTTCCTGGGACAGTCCGACCACCCCAGAGGTCAATTACACCTTCTCCAGCTGGTTCGTACCTGATCATATTCCTTTTTCTTTCAACTTTTCCTTCTTTAGGGGTCACCACAAGAAGTCCTCCATCTCACTCTGTTCTCTGCATCCTCTGTCTTCACTCCAACTACCTCCATGTCCTCTCTAACTACAGCCATATATCTCATCTTAAATGCCATTGAACATTTTAGTCAAAAACCTCACTGCCAGCTCTTTTAGACATTTCCAAACTTCCACTTATCTTATCATACAGACGTGCAATTGCACATGTGACCCAGCTCCGATAGTTTTTGAGAGTGAGTACTGCTATGGGAGCGCACGCATCCTGTTCTAATATCTCTATGAGACTCTTGTTTCTGCTGCTTTAGTTCTTACAATTAAACAATAATAACACTAAAATACAGTATAACTGTTTGTATGCCCTGGATTATAGCAAAGATGTGTGTCTCAGTTTAACTTTATTTTTTCCCACAAAATCATGAAGTTCTCTCTTTGAGAGAGTCAGTTTCATGTGTGTTTATCTTAAATATTTATATATTTGTACATCAGTATCTGTATATTTTAAATCATTTTGAGATGTGGACAAATGTGGATGACAATAATTTTACCTCAGTACATATCCATGTAAGTACAGGGGTTTTATGTTTCAGCTTTACTTCTAATAGGTTTTGTGAAAGTTATCGTTTTCCTGTAAACCTTTGGAGGGGGTTCTCCAAAAAAGGAGCATGTTTTAAACGTTTGTGAAAATGTTGGCAATTACGAACCACCACTTATATATAAGGACTGATAATAATGATGATGATGATGATTATCCTTTGCTTTTTCCTCTTAGATTGAGCAATCAATGTACTTTTTTTCAAAAGGAAATATTTTCAAGTTGAAATCATGAAAACAATATTTTCTGCAGGTTTGAAGTAAATGAAAAAGAAAGAGAGTGTGACGACTACTTGTTCGAGAACAACACAGCCGTTGGATGTAACCGGCCCTGCGAAAAAATGTTTCGATTCTTCACATTTAACACCATTCTGAGACATGACAGCAAGATGTATTCAAAGAAGCACGATCTTAAAATGAGAGGTACGGACATTTAATATAACATGAAGCCAAATTATTTTTAGTAGTGAACCTTTAATACAGCTCCCATTCTAAAAATGTTGTGAAAAGTGTAAATAAAAACTGAATGCAATGATATGATGAAAATGTATAAACTGATAAATCTGTATTTTATTCACAATGGAACATAGTGAACAAAATAAATGTTGAAACTAAGTAATTATCAATTTTTGGAAAAAGATGAGGTCATTTAGACTTTGATAGTGACAACACTTCTTAAAGATGCTGAGATAGGAGCAACACAAAGTTATAAAAGAAACAGCTTGAGGCGCTTTTACAATAATTACAGTATGTTATTTGTCAGGATGTCAATCAGAGGACTTAAAAAGAAGATTTTGAAGAGGCTCAATTTATCAGAAGTAAAGATGGGCAGAGGGTCACCATGCAGACCACAAAAACTATGCATCTAAGACAGTGGAACAAATTTATGAGTTTCAAAACAACAAAGTTCATGCTCAATAATCCAGGCACAAATCCAACAATGTTCAGTCAGGTCATCTGGATGGTTTATTTTATTTTATTTTTTTTATTTTTTATTTTTTTGCTGAGACATTTCGTCCTTCATCCAAAAGACTTCTTCAGTCCAAGGAGCCACAAACAAACTGGAGTCCCACAAGCACCAACTCCCATAGTGGAAAAAAAAAACAGTTTGTTGGTGATAAACTGTGTCCTCAGACTGAACAAGTCCTTTGGATGAAGGATGAAACGTCTCAGAAAAAAAAAAAAAGAAAAGAAAAGAAACAATGACCCGATTGTACCTGGATTAATGAGCATTAACTTTGGTGTTTTGAACCATTTTGGCAAGGCTGCCTTAGAGGAGTTGATGGGGGAGAGGGTGGGCTCCAGAAACCATCGTATCACCAGCAAACTGTTTTTATTCTTCCACTATGGGAGTTGGTGCTTGTGGGACTCAGTTTGTTTGTGGCTCCTCAGACTGAAGAAGTCCTTTGGATGAAGGATGAAATGTCTCAGCAAAAAAAAAAAAAAAAAAATCCAGATTATATGACTGAACTGAACATTGTTGGAAATTAAGATGTTCCTCTAAAAAAAACATTGTGAGGACTGATTATCCCATCGTCTATTGTTCACAATATCTCTGTGCCCAAAGGACAAGGTAGAAAGTCAACATTGGATACCAGTGATCTTTGGGCCCACAGGTGGAACTTCTTTGTCTGATTCTGTTTTGGACATCCCTGCACTGAAGTGGAGAGAGACCATCCAGCCATGAGCACAGTTCAAAATCCCACCTCTCTGATGGTATAGGGGTGCATTAGTATCTATGGTGTGGGCAGCTACAAAGCTATAGAGGGGGTGTGTCTCAGTAGGAAACACAGTTCTGTTCCAACACTTCAGATGTGTTACTTTTACCAAGAAATGGTGCAATTTCTTAAACACAAATATGTTTCATCATAACAAAAATAAGAGTTTGTGAGATTTTCAAATCATCACATTATTTTTATTTGTATTTGTACTTTTATTTTTAATTAAATAGAACTTTCAAATTGTTCAGAACTGGGTTTATAAGTAATGAGATTGTTTGATTTTAACAGATACCCACGTCTACAAATAAAATAAAAGTCTAACTTAATCATATTTTCTGTCACCAGTCAAGTTAAAGCCACCAACCAATGTGTCTGTGAAAAATGGATCTGACTTCAACCTGTGGTTTTACTGGAACCAGACTGAAACATGTGTGGATAGGGAAGTTCGCTACAGAATAAACAACAACAAGTGGGAGGAACCGGTATGCTGCTTTCTTTTTTATATATACAGTATATATACTGTAAAACTTTATGTTTAATCAATCAATTCTTTCATCTTGTTTCATTGATCATTTTATTTTGCAGTACTCTAAACCTGCTGCTGACAGTTACTGCATCAACTTCCCCTCCAGCAGCTCCAGATATGAGCTGCAAGTACGACGTAAATTGTCCGGGTCGTGTGGAGGCTCCATATTCTGGAGTGACTGGAGCGAGCCTGTGGTCTGGGGCTCCAATAACAGCACAGGTAAGCTGCCAGCTGTTCGTTACAGTTTGAACATCTGCAGATGAATTATTGTACAACTCTTTTGCCCTCCCAGATACAAACATTTTAAAAGACTCGATGTCCGTGTGGACGCCAGTGCTTTATGCAGTGGGGGCCATCACTCTGATCCTGCTGGTCCTGATGTTACTGCAGCATGAACGGTGAGTACCTCATCACGCTTTAGTGCCTGTGTCTGTGTGAAACTTGGCTGAAGCCAAATATCTCATGAACCACTGAGTGAATTTCAACAAAACTCTTGGAAAGTAATCATGATGGACAACGTTTGAAGATAGTTTGACTCAAGATGGCCGCCACAGCTAACTATATAGGAAAATACAATTATGGCTAACATTCAGTTTAACAGATATTGGCCTCAAAATGTGTGGTGGTATCTAATGAAAAATATTTAGTTGGAAGTTTTCATGCAAAGTGGTGGGGGGTAGGCATTTATTTAAGGAATGCTACTTATTATTATTATTACTCATATGAGTGACATATACTGTATTTGGCTTATTTATTTTTTCCTTTCTTTTTTCAATCTTGCAAGTATTTTGCAGGTTTTTTGTTTGTTTTATCCCATTGAACTGGTTTACATGTTGGCTTGTGTTAGCTAAAGTGTAGCTTAAATAAAAGTATGTTCACTAACCTGAGTTTGTTTAAATTTGTCAGTATGAGCATCATTTTTCAGCAAACTGCATTACACTATAAAACCCTTTGTTAACATTAAGAGGTAGGAATAAACTCAGATCTTTAAGCTGCTTCTGTTACACATAGACCTTAGTTGTCCCTCAGAGTGACCAGTTAATGCATGCAACAGTTTTCATGATGTTTTGTCTTTGTGTTGAGCATGTTCTATTTTTCTCAAGTTGAGCTATAAAGCAGAAACGTTTAAACACCAAAAACATTAATGTGCTATTCAGAAATGAGCCATGCTCAGCTGAAGAGTTGAGGAGATGAAGCTCTTACGTAAATATCTTTTAAAGTAAAAATGTTTCTCTCGTTCAGGTTCAGAATCATCCTCATCCCTGTGGTTCCCAAACCATCGCTGAACTCCCCAGACATAGAGGTTAGTACCATCTTCCAGAACCTTCTCGCAAACTCAAATTTATGCTGACGTCTAAAGATGCTGTCCGTTGCTTCACTTGTTTACATGCTATCATTTTTTAAACTGGAATTATTAAATACAGGACTTGCTGTAAATTTGAACAATCAGATTTTAGATTTCACTAAGATAATTACAATTTATTTAAAGAGCATACAAATGTCTCTTTACTGAGACAGGATGTGCGGTGCAACATGTGTGTCAGCTGCTGAGGTGGACCAACAGCAGTGGCGGCTCATCAATAGGGGGCGCTAGGGTGCCGCCCCACCATTCAGACCATGCACCATATAACAATGAAGACTTGAAAAAAAATGAAATAAAAATTAAATCATAAAATAAAATTATTTAAAAATATATGTACATATATATTTTTGTGTGTAAGATAAACATTTTTTAGTAAATGATGAGTTAAGTTGTTTCTTTCAAAAACGTTGATTGATGATGTATTTCCACCCTGGGGTCGCAAGAATTTTAGCCCATAGACTCGTTAAAAGTTGTACATGCGCAGTCAGCTCCTCTTCGTTACAAGAGATAGGAAGATTCTGGGCGCACCACTCCAGCGCCCTGAGCACCGGCGCACTCTATGGATAGTGTTTCTGGTCCTGCTGTCCTGGTACAGATTTATTTATTTAGTTTCTTATTTTTAATTTTTGTCCCATAACTGATCGTGCAGTGACACGCACAAGCAGCTATGTATGAAATGTTATTTAGCTGTCAGCTCATTTAAAAGAGGTGCAGTATTAATTTTTGATCAGGCAGATAGTTGGGAGACCCGCCACTACATTCAGTGCTGGGTTTGTTAATGCTGGCCGGGGTCCTGTGTGGAAAGGAGAGAGGACTGGAGGTGACGATGAGGTGACGTGGAAAGTTCTAACGGCCGTCATCATTAATGTGCCTTATTTACTGTGTTTACACAGTGAGCGAACTGATGAGTCTCTGATGCGTACATGTGTGTGGAATGTCTTGAATATATATACAGTATTTTGGTATATGTCTAGTTTGGAGTTAAAGCCCACCCCCCAGTGGAAATTCCCCCAGCCGCCACTGACCAACAGATTGATACTGGTTTTGTTTTCTTTCCCTTTTTGAAGGATTGGTTTCAATTCTCCAAAGGCCTGATGAAAGAAGGCTTCAAAGCCAACTACAACGAGCAGGCCTGCCAAGTGCGCGAGTACACCCATGTCTCATGCTCCGACAGCAACAGCTCCGACAGCTCAGACCTCACCGTCGACACCGATCAAACCGACTGCTCCGTCTTCATCGCCGGGAATGAATTGGAGGATCCATAAACAGCCTTTATTCCTCTCCAATCTCATTGAAAGACGAATGGCAACTGTTTGTTTGAACACATTCAAGTTTGGGTTCATGTAAGTTAAATAATTCAGACTTTTGTGTATGGACATATTCTGGTTGACTGCAAGGATCAAAAAGGAATAGTGTCAAAGTTACAGCTGAAAACTTGAAAACAGGATGAAAGCAAAAAATCAAATTAGTAAATATACTGGGCTACATTATCTACTTTTTAAACTGATATTTAGCAACTTTAAAGTCTGATCAAATGCATCGAGGAACCATCCTGTTAGCGGTTTGCCTCAGACAACCCCTCAGTTACTCAGCCCTCTGCTGTCATCTTAGCTGTAGACCAACAGCAGAAAAGACAGCAGAAGGTGAACATTTAAATACTAATACAATTATTCGATTCTAAATTTTGTGGCGGTCTTATGTAATGTTAGATTTTTCATTTAAATTATCAAGAAAATTGCCCAGATGAACACAAATGGCAGCTCATCAAACGTTTTGGTTCTTCAAAATAAGAGACTTTGTGATGAGTTCTGCAAACAACAGCAACCCAGGATAAAAAGAACATTTAATTTTGTTTCAACACGTCAAATCAACATTATGCAAAATAAAATCATCAAGAATGTTAAATCTAATTGCGTGGGGCTTTTGTTTTCATTTCATTTACTTTTGGTGTTTTGTAGTTTGTTTTGGAAAAGTTTTTTTTTTTCTTGTATTTTTTTCTAAATATGGTTCTACAGACTGTAAAGTAAAAAGACTGAAAGTTAAAAAAATGCTGGTTGGTCTAAGGTTGCAAGTTTTCTTTTGACATTAATAATTGTACTGTTAAAATAAAATAAAATAAAAAACATGCAATGTATTCACCTGTGTATTTAAATGTAAATGTGGTTGGCTGTGGATGATTACAGACAGCAGCAATAGTTACCGGTAGTTATATTTTATGAGGCAGAATTCCATCACTGTTATGCTGGCCTGATTTTATTCTTGTGGGTGGGTGGGGGGTTGCCAGGACTCCATTCATTGACTTATCAGCATTTGATAAAGCAGCTTAAAGAGAAGCTGTCTCTCTTTGCACTAAGATCCTCAATCTGAAACTGGGTTTTGGCCTTCAAATCAGAAATACAACAGACAGCATGTGTTGGCAGTAAAATGTTACACTCCATCATATTGAGCATGGGAGTTCCTCAGGGACGTGTGCACAGTCCTCTGTTCTTTACCCTTTTGACACATAGATGTGCTGCCAAATTCAGAAAAAATAAGTTTGCAGAGGGGAACAATAGTGGGACTGACTCATTGATAATGTATTTTAGTCACTACAACTAACTACCAATTGCTCTTTGCAATAAATTTCAATGTGTCACTGTAACAACAATGTAACATCTTACTGCACACAGTCTTTTAGGCCTTATCCTCACAGAAACATAGTTTTCCAGAAAACAACAGTTTTATTTGTCTTGTTATTTAATATCCTCTTAAACACAGCACAATTGCTGCTGTCTTCATTTGTACCCATCTGCTCACCACAAACTCATTAGGCTGCCGTTGTTACAACGTATTGTTTTGCATTAGTGTTTAGCATATAACTTAGATCTTTTGGTGTGCCGTATGGCATTCGTTTCGCTGTATATCTTAATGCATATCTTAGATCCTTATACTGTACCGTATACTGTTTCTATTTACACATGATATTTTTTGCAATTGTTTGGTGTAATTGGGACCCTGCGTACATAATTTCGTTCCAACTCCTGTACCACATGTGATGAGAACGACAATGAAACTGACTTGAACTTGAACTTGGTTTCTAGAAATGTCTCCAAACATTGAAAATGGCAAAAAAAAAAAAAAAAATGCTGTAATTACCATGGCAGGCCTGTGTGGCATCATGGCACTGCAAAGCTACAAACAATTTAGACCAAAAACAGGAAAGAATGTATGGAGCAGGAGCTTAAAGCTTGCACACTGAGCACAAAATGTGAACACAACACAAAGAGGACAAACTCAGGTCAAAGGATAGATTCGAGTGATGGCTAAGACATTGTTGTTTTCAGAAGGTTGCAATTCAGCTGTCTAAAGAAAAATACAAAGCTGGTGTCGGGTGGAAAGTAGCAAATAACATTTACTTGTGTAATGTAACTGAGTATAAATGTTGTGTACGTTGTGCCGTTTGAAGTAATTATTATTATCTATAGATTTACTTTTACTTGCTCCAATCGTTTAACTGATAAATTTGAAATTGTTACACAATAAAATAACCTAATACAACAACAAACGGTTTCTGCATTATATATGACCATTACAGAACAACATCCATCCCTATTACAGTGTGATTGAAAATAAAAGACTAAACACACACACACACACACACACACACACACACAAAGTAGCTAAACCAACAGGTAAACTTCAGAATATAAAACTGAACATAATAAACAAAAATGTCTCTTTAGATTATGTTATATACTTAACAGAAATCCCATTCGTTACTGAATGAAAAAAAATCTAAACACGTGTGTGAATTAAATTTAGGATAATAAAAAATGGGATCCATAACATCTGAATTGCCTGAATCTGTTCCTTACAACTGGTTAGGGAAACAATTGCATTTTGAAACATCAGTACACTTCACCATTGTCTGGCCGGGGTTCGTACCTCTGATGAACTCATTGCTAATCTTATCCATCCTTGTTACTCCCAAGGAGAACCTCAGCAGCTCCAGCTCTGCAGCTTCCAGTCCTTTTTCCTATCTTTTTGTCAAAAACAATACAATTTATTTTTATTCAAGCACTTAAAAAAAACAAGACCGTTGACTAAAGTGCTGTAAACTGCTATAAAAATAAAATGAATCACAAAAACACAAAAAACAAGCATAACGAAACAATTGTATCAATTAGAACAAAACAAAAAATAGTGAATTGTTAAAATCATTAAAATAAACAATAAAACAAAAAAAGTAAAACCCAGCATCTTAAACTGAGTTAAAAGTCATAGAAAAACTATTTTAAGAAAAGATTTACAAAAAGGAAGTGAGTCAGCCAGTCCAATGCGCAAAGACAGCCCATTTAAATGTGAAGTTTTCAGCACATCTATGTTTTGATTTCTGTTATTCATACCAGGAGCTGATTCACAGAGTATTGCTTTTCCCATCTTAGTGGCATATAAAGTGGGCTGTCATCAGCATAAAAATGTAAAGCAATACCATATTTCCAGTGAATACATCCAAGGGAAAGTAAATTAAAGAAAATAAGAAGGGGCCAATTATAAAGCCCTGAGGGACTCCACCTTCCACCCCTCACTGGTTGGGGGCCCCAGGAGGTTGCCTACCTTTGCCTATATGGTAGATCCACGTCTGATCATAGGCCACTCCATGGCTCCATCATTACATCACTCCCTCCAAACATCTGGTTGTCGTTCTGCATTGCCATGGACAAGCAAAAAAATAATAATAATATGGGGTGGGGCGGGGGGGGGGGGAGGAGGGAACTACTGTATCTCTAATCTTCAAAACAGTATAACGTGAATATCTTGCACCAAAACATTAAAGTTTAACGTTCTCTGCTCAAGTCCAGTCCACAAAAACACCCATCTCTAAAACATTCACTCTTTACATCCCAAAGCGATGGAAGACATCAGCGCACCGCTTGTTTAATTTAGGGGCTAAAATAATAACCTTCTTGTCTTCCATGCATCTTACTTGAAAGACCTCCTCCTGTTGTAAAAAAATAAATAAATTAAAAAAAAGAGTCACTTTTACTCAAAGGAAATCTTTAATTACCTATTTTTTACTTTTACCTGAGCAGATTTTTACACAGGTCACTTTATTGGAGTTTTTTTTTTAAATTATTACTACTCTGTCCACCCCCTGGCATTTACAGACTTCTATATTATTTTAGAACCAATTTTCAAAATGTACCATTTTCAGGCTCATAAGTGTAATTTTTGTGTAGATTCTATGCTAAAACAATACAAATGAAAACTGTTGCATTATCAAAGGACACATTTTTTGTGGATGGCCCCTTAATATCAAACAAACTAAAGAACTGATCCAATCTCTACAACAACAACAACAAAAAGCGTAAATGAAACTACCAAATTTGTCAAAGCATTTTTTTTTGTTTGATTGTTGTTTTGCCACTGGTCTGAACGGGAAAACCCCAGTTTCATTTCAGTATTTATTTTTTCTATGAACAGACAAATAGAAATCCATGAAATCCAACAATGAATATATTTCAGTATTTTCTCAAAGTGTTATTTATCCCCATCACCCCCACATGATGTGTTAGTGTTTGTGATACATTTTAATGACAAACACATTTTTGTTTATTCATTCATATTTTTATGGGATGTTTTGTTTGAAGTTAAGCATTACAAGAACTGCACAGCAACAACAGAAACCACAATTTCATTTTGAAACAGAAATGACTGTTAGGACCACAGCTTTCTTGTGTAAGCTCTTAAAAGGGCCTTTGTCAGGTTTTCTAGAAAACAACTGAGGAACAAAAA
>JARVLU010000324.1:12769734-12780470 GCA_031762415.1 Simpsonichthys santanae
GTATAGATATGTAGACATATATACTGTACATGTATACACACATACCGGTACACACATACATGCATACATACGTGTGTGCGTGTGTGCATGTGTGTGTGTAATATTGTCACCTTTTCAAATAAATGTTCCAACCAGAAATCAAACCCACAGTCTTCGGATTATGAGACTAACACTTTAAGCATCATCCTACAACTACACTTGCACACATACTCGCCACAGAACTGAATAAATAATAACCAAATTATGTCAAATTATGAACGTCAGTTTAAAATGTGACAAAATCCCATAGTCCTCGACTCCCTCTGATGTCTCTGTGTATTTAGGAATTATCAGTGATTAATAATAACCATTTTCTTCTCTTTATTTGTGAAGGATTGGTTTATGTTCCCCAAAGGCCTGATGAAAGAAAGCTTCAAAGCAAACTACACTGAGCAGGCCTGCCCCGTGCACAGGTACAGCAACATCTCACGGGTCGACAGCAACAGCTCCGACACCTCTGACCTCACCGGAGACCACGAAGACTGCTCCGTTTTCATCGCTGGGAACGATTCACCGGAGCTGTCTCCTCCTGCAGACTTCCCAACTGTCTCATCTGAGGAGGAACAGCAGGTTTTTCTTTAGGCTTCACCTCGATCAAAGCTGGGATTGATTAATAATCCTTTTTTTTTATTATTATGACAAATCTGATCGGCTGTGAAGCGTCATCACAGTCTAAAAAGTTAGAGCTGAAAAGAAAACAATATCTATAACATTTAAAAGCAGGAAGAATTTACAGCTATTACGGCATCCAAACCACCTTATTATTTGATGAAAATCTTGCAAATTAATAATTTTTAATAACTATAATTAAAATGCAGAGAAAGGACATCCATATTTTTGGGATATCATTAGTGTTTTGCAGACTTAATCTCCAACATCCTATTTTTCTTCCAGAACTTGGTTTTCTGAATGAATGGATGATGGATGGATGGAGGAACGGATGGATGGATGGTTGGATTGATGGACGGATGGATGGATGGATTAATGGACACATGGATTAATGGACAGATGGATGGACGGACAGAAGGATAGATGGTTGAATGGATGGATGGTTGAATGGGTGGTTTTATTGATGATGGATGGACAGATGGATGGATGAACGTAATGATGGATGGATGATTGAATGGGTGGATATATGGATGGATGGATGATGGATGGATGGACGGACAGACAGACGGACAGATAAATGATAGATGGATGGATAAATGGATGATGGACAGATAGATGGATGGATGGTTGAAGGTTGGATGGTTGATTGAGACAAGTTTTCAAGTTAATAGACATTTTTTGTTTGTTTGTTTTTTAGTGTGCACAAATGCAGCAACTAGTATAATTGAGCATTTTAAAAGATATTCTTTGCACAACGTAGACACTGAAACTATAATTTTAATACGATAATTAACATATATCTGGCAACACTGGTCTGCGTTGAAAAGTTAAGAAAGATATTGTTTATTTTTCGGTCATAAACTTTTTATTTTCTTTAAACTAGACTAAATGACACCATGATACATTTTTAAAAAAACATGTTTTTCAGACGAACATGCTCAGATCATGTGCACATGTTGAAGTCTGTGATCTCAATGGGATTTAAATTAAGGTTAGTAAAAATAAATGATGTCATTGAAAATATTCCAAAATCGCACATAAAACATCTGCAACATGTTTTATTTTTATAATTTAACGTTTTCACAAGCCAGCTCCACATGTGAAAATTGAAGTTTTCTGTGTAGGTATGTAGTTTGTGTTTTCATACATTCACAGAAACAAATCAACACACACACACACACACACACACACATAGGCCTATCACAATAAACAATAAATCAATTAATCGCAAGACAAATGAAAATCATCAACCTCATTTTCATTTATTGGCTTTGTCGTTTCTTCATTTCTCTTTCTACTGAAGACACTGGACGACAAAAGCTCATCTCCAGTGCTATTCACTGACACCTCCCTTTCTCTTTAAAATCCATTTTAACCGTCAAAAATCATGTTTTTGGATCGTTAAAAGCGGCTACGCTGAGAAGCTAAGCTACGAGCTAAGCTAACAGGCCGACCTCGGGAAAAAAACCTCTGTCTTGTTGAAGGTCCAAAATTCACGATTGAAACTCGTACCTTCGTCTAAAATGTTGTTTTTCTTTGTAAAAAGTATCTGAGAACTTGTTTACTGATTTTTTTTATTTTTATTAAAAGCTTTGTGTGAAAAATGCTATGCTAAAGAGCTCAAACCACAGAGTGTCCGCCATTTTGAGAACCAATGAGAGACAGCCCATGTCACGTCAAGGGGCCTCCCTCCCATTTTTCTTAAAGAGACACTTGCTGCTCCCTCACATCCATCCTTTGGTTCAAACTGTCTTATACTGCCATCTGGTGGTTGAAAAAGGTGCTACAGTCAAAACAAATTCAACATTTCATTTTAAATTTGACAATAATTACTAATTATGTCAAATTTCAAACAATATTATAATTTATCGCAATAACTTCTGAGACAGCAAACTGCCCAATCTTTTGTGCTCGCTTGCTCGTTGTGGCACTTCCTAACGAAGTGGGCAGCTGAAACAGAAACAGCGCACGTTTATACATTACTGATGGAACAACACACACACAAATTATTTTTCTTGTTTACTTTTTTGCTAGTAGACATTTTAATATTTATATGATTGTTGTTTCATAAAAGTGATGCCATGTTTTTTCACAAATTTTAATTCAAATTTCTTATCGTTAATATTGGAATGTATATGGAGGTACAGATTAATCTATTCTAGCACTTGATTAAGAGTTTTCAAAACAACTTGTAAAAAAAAGTTTGTAATTTATAAAAGGCCACTTAACTATAAATTCAGAGGAAAAGACTTAAACAACCTCAGAAATGCAATAACATCAACTGATAAAGGTATAAATTGAGTAGTGTCTCGTAGTTTACTCATATAACATGTTTAATATTTTTATTTTGAATAGAGATAGTAGTTCTTAGATATTGTACCAGAATTCTTGTCTCATGTTATTTTATTCATAATTGTATCATCCCATCAACAGCCTTAGCATTGTGTTTTTATTTTACAGTTTAACATCTGTGATGATTATTATTTTTAACAACATTTAAATCCGTAATGGTGTATTATTTTATTTGTGATTGCAATTTTTGATCCAGGGTTACAAACTTATGCTGTCACTTTTTTAACTACAGTATATTTTTTCCAATTGTTTATTTTTTTTATTGTTTGTGGATTTTTTAAACAATATATGACCTTTTTTAACAATAAATGTTTAATGTTTTTACAATTATTGGTGTTTATAATAAATTTGTCACTTTCTCAAAGCAGAGTTAATTTCTATGTATGTCTAAGGACACAACAGATGAATTAAAAGACCTCCACCTCTTGCTTTGAATTAAAACAGAAAGGGAAGCAAAACCACACAAATCAATGATTAAATTAATGGATCAACTATCTGAATTATTCAAAATCATTCTGAAATGTTTTTCTGTTACTATGTTTGTGTTTCATGTTGATGTTTTGCATTTTTTTAACTCTTATGTTCATTTATTTGACTTTTTTATTGTTTTCTTCTTATTGGCCAGCATGTTGTGCATTTAACCAATGTTTTTTTTTTTTTACTTTACAACATTTGTCAGCTTCTTTGGTTATTTTGAATTTCAGGTTGTTCTTCTTTAATGGCATTTATTTACTCTCTTTTGTATCTCATTCAAACAGAAATAAAAAAGACAAAGGGCCTTCTGACCGCTCTGAGGCCTTTTTGCATCAAAAATGTGTCGCTGCTGAATCTGATCCCATTCATCTATCGCTGCCATTATCCGTGTCCGTTAGGGGGAGTGCAGGCTTCCAGCTCAGCACGGAACTGATTGAACGCATTTTCCAGATTCAAGTAGGGCAGGGCGACTGGCTCGCAGGAGAAGAGCTGCTGCTTTCCTGATTGTTTTTCGCCTTCAGATGAGATTTAAAGGTTTACGTTGTATTTAGTCCGGCTTGACGCTTTATCCTCCATTGCTCGTCCAAATATTACAGGTGGGGAAAAAAAATGTCAGATCCTGTAGTAGCAGATACTCGCCGGTTGAATTCCAAGCCCCAGGATCTGACGGATGCATACGGCCCCCCAAGCAATTTTCTGGAAATAGACGTTTACGATCCACAGGTCGTCGGAATTGGACGGAACCGTTACACAACTTATGAAGTTCGCATGAGGGTAGGTGTCGAAGCTTTGTTTGCTAAGCTAGCTGTTAGCCACGGCGTTGTCGCTGAGCTGTTAGCTATTGCTTAGCCGCTATGCTAAAAGCCCGCTCGGAGGCGACGCGGCTGTGACGTCGACCGTTGGGCGCCTGTGGTGGCTCGAGACGGTGAGCGAGTAAAACTCAAAGCCCGGTGATTTGTCAAGAGGCCTCGCGTGCTAATGTTGTTAGCGTGGGTTAGCGTAACGTTGGTAGAAGTTTCCTAAACATACACGATGAAAGCAGATTCAGTTTATTCCAATTGAGTGTACAGTTGTAGGAAAATGTATTTTAGACTAGAACCGTGTGTTTATTTAACTTAAATTACAAAGAATAAGACCTGTTCAGAGAAAAATAAGCAGGAGTTCAAACAAACAGGAAGAAGCTAACCGCTAACAGTTGACACTGTCACTAAAGCTAGAACTAGTTTGTTGTTGTCTATTGAGTTTATTTACAGCTTGTAAACGGTTATCCCACACTTCCTCACGCAGTTAGGATTGTAAGTGTGTGACACTGAAAATCCACAAGCACAGCAGTGTTAGACCACATAAGGAAGCTAATGCTGACACTGTATTTGCGTAATTGCCAGTTCAGGCCTGTCCTTTATTTTGTAATGCAACTGCGTGGGAGTTGCATCCATCATTATCTTTACCCCCTTCATCCTTTTCGGGTTGCAGGTATCACTGTGCGAGAGGCAGGGGACACCTGGACAAGTCTCCAGTCCATCATCAACCATTCACACTCTCACTCACACCTAGGGGCAATTTAGAGTTACCAATCAGTCTAACATGCATGTTTCTGATCTGTGGGAGGAAACTGGAGTACCTGGAGAAAACGCACACATGCACAAAGAGAACTTGGAAACTCCACCCAGATTTACCCCTGGCCAGGATTTGATCCAGCAACCTTCTCATTGAGAGGTGGCAGCTCTACCATTGTGCCACCCAGCATATGTCCAATCTGGAAAAAAACGGGGGGAGAACTGGAAAGTTATGAAAAGGGGTGATCAATCGGTAAACAGTAAAACACGTTGTGAATGAATTACGGTACTGCTTTTAAGCACAAGTAAAGGTGCTTTTATAACATGCAGGTTTTAAAAAAAAGGGGGGGATGTATAAAGAAGTGTACTGAAAGTTGGGAAGTATCAATGAAAGTGTCAAAAGCATGTGGGACGGTCATTTGTCAATGTTTATGATAACTTGGGGTAATTTAGACAACTATATATATATCATGTTAATAGATTAAAAAGTACAGTATATGCATTGTGTGGGTATTTTAAGTAGAAACACTTCAAATTTATTGATAATTAAATTATTTTTCTTCAAATATTTGAGCTGAGAGATGTGTGCTGCTGCTAATTGTGCGCAGCTGCTAATTCTGCTTGCCATTGATCCTTAGTTCCTTAATTTTCACTCAGCTACTGGATCAGTTGAGATGGTGTGCAGGTAGCTGAGCTCACTCATGACCATAGTTTCCACTTCACAATTATTTCAAAAATAAACTAGGATGACAGAAATGCTCCCTCCAAGGTTTTATTTTTATATTTTCTTTCGAGAGGGAGTAGACAGTAGGTGTTGTCAAAGCGAGCACCATTAGGAAAAATCTTAGCAGGACACTAACAGGTGCTGGTGTTAAAAGAACTGTTGTCAGTAGTAACATTATTTCTTCAAATTCATCAATTTTGATTAGATTTAAATTGTTCATATGCTGAACAAAAATATAAACAAGACAACTCTGGTTTTTGCTCCCATTTTCCCTTGAGCTCTTGAGACTTTTTCTACATATACAAAAGGCCTTTTTCTCTCAAATATTGTTCACACTTTTGTGTAAATCTGTGTTAGAGAGCACGTCTTTGCTGAGATACTCCACCCACCTGACAGGTGTGACATCTCAAGATGTTGAGTAGACAGCATGTTTATTGCACATGCATATCATAGGCTGACCACAATAAAAGGCCACTCTAAAATGTGCAGTTTTGTGAAAAAAGTTGCCACAGATGTTGCAATTTTTGAGGGAGTTTGCTGATGAAATATGGGAGCAGAAACAAAAGTATTGCATTTAGATTTTTGTTCACTGAAAACCCCTGTGCATCCCTAATGGTTGCTGGTTACTTTTTCCTTTGCCACATTTTACTTATTTTTGGAGTTTTGGTCACGTTGTACCCTCCATGGACATCTTTGTTTCTCTTGACAGTCAAAGTTTTAAAATAGTCTATAACTATAATCTACCCATCAGGTCAGAATTTGTTTCTGATTATAGTTGAGTAAGGGCAATAATTTAAAGAATGCTGACAAATTAAGATGAGGATGGTTGAGCATCCAGAGTTACAGGAAACAGTATTTAAGTGATGGAAATGGGTTAAGTTAGGGAAGAGATTACTTGGTAAGGGAATAGATGAGCAGAAATACAAAAGTAAGTAAATG
The DNA here is from genome assembly GCA_031762415.1 of Simpsonichthys santanae. Lineage (NCBI taxonomy): Eukaryota > Metazoa > Chordata > Actinopteri > Cyprinodontiformes > Rivulidae > Simpsonichthys > Simpsonichthys santanae. Next base: position 12,776,428 of record JARVLU010000324.1, read on the forward strand.
GGTATAAAATGGGAACTCCTGTGCACAACATGAGAGGTAAGAAAGAACAATATGACCTTTAGGCTCAGTATATCAGCACCAGATATAAACTTAGAGATAAAACGTTTTGTTTAGTCTAAATCTGTTTCAGTTGTTCAGAAGGCTGCGTTCTCAGGTTGTTTCTTTTTCTCCACATAGACAAACCTTCCTATCTTCAAAATGAAGGATTCCTGCGTGAGGAGAAGATACAGTGACTTTGAGTGGTTAAAGAATGAGCTGGAAAGAGACAGTAAGGTGAGTAAGACATACTTTAGATGTTGGTTAAATAAGCATTTACCGTATTTTTCGGCCTATAAGTCGCAGTTTTTTTTTTTTTTTTGTTTTTTTTTTTCCCATAATTTACATGCCCTGCGACATACACTGAAGCAACTTTTTTTTTTTTTTTTCCTCCCCATATTTATAAATCAATTTTTGGTCGAGATATGACCGCTTTCATTCATTATGACTGTAAATATTGGACACTACCATTTTCAGCCACTAGATGGCACTCGAGTTGTATGGCATGCTGTTGGATCATGTACAGTAATAGGTAAAAGTGGCTATTAATTACACAGCTGGCTTGCTATAGTCTGCCACCTTCGTTCTACTCGCTGCTGAGAGCAACAGTCAAATCGGCTTCATTTTGCTGCGTTTCTCTGACGAAATGCAGTTAATTTGACCATTGAAGTGCATTTATTAAGTAAAAGTTCAACTGAGACACACCTTTACTATAATGTCGAGCAAACAAATAATTGTTTTTTTGTTAATCTTGTTAAATTTTTGTTAAAGTCTCATGCACGCTCCCGTGGCCGCCACGATTTCTGACACAATACCAGCCCATGTTTCCGGGTTGTCAGCGGTGACGCGTAACAAACGAGATGCGTCAGTGGTGACACATAATAGATGTGACTTATATACGACAAAGCGACATATTTATGTTTTTTTTCCCACTTTATTAGACATATTTGGACAGGTGCGATGTGTACAGTGGAAAATATGATATACTGTACTTTGTAAGGCAAGGGGGAAAAAAACAGTAAAATACAGTGAAGGAACAGAAACATGATGATGATGATGATGATATTTTAAATGCATTATTTTACACTAAAGGTGCTACAGCTCCAGTTCTCAAAGCCACGGGTTAAAAAAAAATAACAAGAAGAACTGAGGGGTAGAAAAAGCTTCTCATGTCTGATAAACACAAAACCCATTTATTTATCTCTGCTGCAGGTGGACGTCCAGAATATGGAAAAAAGATAAAATAAAACTTATTTGTGGCTAAGACTCATCTCAAAGACTTTAGAGGCATTTTCATGTTGATTTCCCACTCGTCACAGTTTTTTTTTATAAACCTTTGAAAACTGAAAATGTGCACATAAAGATAAAAACATGCTGCTCAAAGAAATACATTATAGAATGAGGTTGAACTTAAAGCCCCTCAAATGACACAATTAAAAGTTTTGTTTTTTCCTGTTATGTAGTTGTCAGGGATCATCAATTCAAAAGCCCGCCTCTCTGATGGTATGAGGGTGCATTTATGCTTATGGCACAGATACAGCTGGAAATGCACCTTCATAGCAGAAAAGTATACATTTTTAAACAAGCGCTATGTTTATTAACTGATGAGCAGAATTTTTGAGCAGACGTCTTGTTAAAATGCACAAATCAATTCAAAGTCATGGCTGTTGTAATAAATAATAATTTCTTGCTCCTGGCTTCTTAAAGTTTTAGCTTACATGTTTAGACATGACTATAGTTTTAAACTGACTGACATAATAAAGATGAATGAAAACATAGATTCAGTTTAAGGTGGTTGCGTCATACCAGAAACTTTGCATGCAGACAAATCAGTTTGTCCATGTAAACAAGAATTTAACAAGGATGCTCATTAGAGGTTGATGGCTGTGCACAGCCAGAACATTTCCATATTCTGTAGGATGGTGAGATGTGTAACTGTGAAACTACAGCAAAAAATAACAGTAAAGTGTTTCTTCTTCTTTCTTAAGCAGGGCTAAGAAAGTTATGAGTGGTTGGTATCAAAACGTGCTGGAGACAGAGATCAGAGCATTCTGATTTTGGGAAATTATTTTGGATTTCTTACGGAGAGGTGAGCTAAGTTAAAGTAACATGATCTGTGTTGCGACGCTTTGTCACATACAGACCGTGTTACGCTGACCCCAGAAAGTGTTGCATCACAAACACGCTGCAGTTTAGAAACCGTGTTGACAAAGCACATACAAAAGTAATGCAGTGTAAAGAATTTATGTTTTGGTGAGGCCTGCAGGGGTATACAAGTTTTAACGTTTGAGTTCCTTATAAATGAATAAAACAAAAACCTCCAAGGCTTATTTTAATTTGTTCATTTAGTTTGGTTTTCTCATCGGTTCCCGACTGTCTCTCCAGCCAGAGAAACCGTTTTCTGATGCTAAGACTTTGACACAATCTTAGCAAATAAATAAATAAATAAATAAAAAACTTTTAATTAAGGTCCAGTTTTCCTTCAACTAATGCCTATCACCTTTGCTTTTAATGCCAGAATTTAAGACTAAATCATCTTTTGTTGAGAAAAGAGGAATACAACCATTCTGGTCAAACTTAGTAAAACATGTTAAATGCCCAGGACATCCTTGTAAAAGAGATGAATAATCTCAATGGATTTCTTCCTGGTAAAATAAAGGTTTGAATAAATTAAAGTTTTAAATAAAATGTAGATTTATGCAATATCGCAAGCTATCATGCGAGATCTTGTGATGTAAATACATTGTAGCTATAACAGCCGCAAGTTTTATTTCAGTATTTGCAAATTAACCAAATTAGTGACGTTTTTAATTCTGAAAAATGTCAAAGATGGACTTTCTGAGAGTTTCTTAAAGTCTGTTTAGTGGTTTGTAAGATATTTAGCTAACAAACAGACAGGTACAGTATGATGCCAAGAATTAAGGTCAAAATTTCAAGCAAAAACATAATTCAATGTGTAGCATTCTGATGATATGTTGGGGATGACTCTCAGCTACTACCTCACCTAATTTGATGTCATTATTAGTACATTTGGCTGTGTTATAGACCGTTGTGTGTTTGATAGCTCCATCAGCTGTGGCAGCCATCTTGAAGTGAGTGGACTCCAATCGCTAATCAGCTGTAAATGTATATTCAATGATATCATTTTGAAAGCTTCATAAAAATACATACACTGGGTAATGAGATATTTTGCTAACAGCAGACACAGACACACATACACAGGAAAAAATAATCTTCTTTTGGCTTTGGCTTCAGGTGATAATTAAGCTGTTATGTATTTCACAAAACAACTTTCTGTACAAGACAAATGTGACATTAGAAGCTTTGCTCTTTGAAATTTTAATTTGTTTAATGCTTTGCAATAAATGTATCACTGTATTTTCATCAAAACAAAAAAAAGAAGCTTGACTACTTGATGAAAGTTGAAAAAAGAAACCCTAATTGAAGGTAAACACTCTTTTTTACAATCTGCAGATTTCCTCTGAATGGATTTACTTTAAAAACTCTTAAACTTTAGTATGCAGCAGCGAAGACCCTTTCTCAAGGCTGCCATTACAACGCCCTAACGATGCTGCTGCAATGTTGTGCAATCAGTGGTTCTTAGAGCAAATTTGATTCTGCTGATCAGGCTTCCCTCTGCCATTCTCACTTCATCCCTCATCCTCATTCCACATCACATCCATTGAATCCGCGAGATGATTTTTCTGTTTTCAAAAGGGGGAAAGGAGTCTCTCATTAGTATGCAGAGAAGTCCAAGTACAAACAGCACACTTATTTTCAGAAGTATGAAAATAAAATATTCATGGCTACAGAGAGCTATCTTTGAGTGAAAGAGAGGCAGCGAGAGATAAGGGTGGAGAAGAACAGTCGTCATTTCACACGAACCTTCATCCAGATTTCCATAGTGTCCCTGGCTTCTTTCAGAGCGGCTGCTCTCATCCTGCACCTGTTGGCTTTTTGAACCTGAAGAGCAGGCGGAAAAAAAAAAAAAAAAAAAAAAAAAAAAA
>JARVLU010000324.1:12790220-12810285 GCA_031762415.1 Simpsonichthys santanae
TATATATATATATATACAGTATAGTGATGTCTGAACGTAAACCCTGGCAATAATCGAGGGACAACTCAATTTTACATTCAGCTTATGTTTGGTATGGTAGTGAGAGTCATTCACAACATAATGTTGCATGAATTTATGCATGATATCTTGTGATATTGCATGATTGTGCATAAAGTTACTTTCAGACCTCTGAGATTATAATTGTAATATGGAAGCATTATACATTATAATGGCTTTGACCAAAACGGCTACAAACGCACCATTTTTCATCATGAGAAGCAGATATGCATCACCTTCCAAAAAAATTCCATGTCTTAATCCTCTATGCTGCTGCATCTTTCATTTAAAACCATTATGTCCTGGCTGGAACCCAAACACATAGAAGTGGTGAAATTTAACATGACAGGAAACATAATAATAAAATACTGTACTGACAAATCTAATCTAGTTTTACCCTCTAACTTCAAGTTCGGGTCACAGAGTACATGTACTGTACACTTAAAAGAAAGTTTGAATTCCGCTCTCCTTTCTTTGAATCTGGGGAACAAAGCAGCGTGTGTTTAAAAAAACAACCGGTTGGACATGTCGGATTTCCTTATATGGAAGTGACTACTACAGGAAACCACGTGCGCACTCACGTACGAGCGTTAAACGTCGTTTTTATCCAGCAAAAAAAAAAAAAAAAAGATCTCGTTCTGTTTTAATTATTCGAAGTGCATCTGTCTGAAGCTTATCTGTACAGTATTTGTTATTGTCTTATCTGCCGCCTTGGCAGAAGTACAATCTTGTGTTTGTATTTCCATTCACTAGCGTTAAGCTCCGCCCTCATTGCGTCAGTTTGTTTATACATCCCGCCCTCTCACGCATGATGAAAACCCTCAAGCTCACAGCCCAGGCGGGGGTATTTCATCAGCTATCTCAAGACATCGCCGCTCTCCTTCCGTCTCTCTCTTCTCACTCACAAACGAAACGGCGTAAAAAGGTAAACATATACTGATGTGTTCATTCAATCCGCTGTTTTTTTTTTTTAACTTTCCAGTTGTGCTTTCGTTTCCTCCGCGAGTTGTAACATCTCACCAAGACGAAGACTGATGCAATCCTCGTGCTGCTGACGGTTGTAGTATTAGGCGCAATGTTCGAAAAGAACATACCGTTCCTCACGTTTATCGGCTCATTCTTTTTGGACATTTTCCAAAAAAAATTTTTTTTATAAATTTTGCGTACTACTTATCACGCGTCGTAGTCGCATGGAGTTTATTAACAGTAGCTAACGTGTCCTAAATCGGCTTAGTTAATGTGTTATTTGAGCTGGAAATCGGCGCGTAATGGAAAACGAGAACTAGAGCAGAAACAGAGAAACTTTATATGAAGTGACCATAGTGGAAAAGCAGTTTAAGCCTTCTCATGTTTATTTAAACGCGTTGTTTGACACTTGACTGTAAGGGTTTCATTCATTGTTTTGGTTTTAGCCGGTTAGCATACCGTGCTAACGACTTGCCGTTAGCAAGGCGTGGGAAATGCTGCTTTCAAAGACCCCATTTGCAGCGTCGTAAATTTCACAAAGCGTGACAGGTACTCCTGCTGTAAAAGCACGCGTTCGTCTTAAAGTGTTGTGCAAGTAGTTTACATAAAGCACATAAGCGCTCAGCAGAAGCTGCTGCAGCTGGGGGTGATGCACCTTGGTTTCACACAAGGATTTATTTTTTTTAACGAGCAGACGCAAACGACACAGGGAGCGCCGTTTACTCTGACGTACACATTTAAACTAATCAAGACTGAAGAGAGCGTTGAGGGGTAAAGTAGCTGTTTTAAACGTCGTTTCGTTGCGCTGGTTATCAACGTAAAAACGGGCAAACGCAGCGCCTCTGATTCGGGGACATTTATTATATTTGCACGTTGGGGGACACGTAAGGTCGTTGCTGCCTCGGTTCAGACGGACTTTCATTCAGACCGACAATAAGTAAGAATGCTTTTTGTTTTTAAATTTAATAAAATATTGTAATAATCTCGACCTCCCAACAGTCACGACTTGTCATCAGAGCCGAGCATCATTCATGAGCCAAGCCTTGACGGTGTTGCATCAGCCGCCTCAGACTACCTGGATGTAAAATAGTGACACTGTGTCTGGAGTGATTTTTTTTTTTTTTTTTAATCTTCTTCTCATGGAAGGAAACCAAGCCCTTTCTAATTTAACACGTTAGAGACATAAAGAAATGCCACGTTTCGCTCCACCATTTTTACACATCTGCATACTTCCAGTCACCTGCCTCAGATGCAATACACACACAGCTGCTCACTTCTTACATAAAATCAAATAATATGATGCCTTGTGAGTTGTGATCCAACTTCAGTGTTTCTAACCTTTAGGGAACAAAATCTCAAGAAGGATGCAATTTAGTATGTACATTGCACTACATACAAAATTAACTAACTATGCAAATGTCCTCCAGTAGTCGTAAATCTATAGCAGCATAACAAGCCAACACTAACTATAGGATTTATCAAAAAGGAAAGTCTTAACCCCAGTCTTAAAACTGGACAGCGTCTTACAGATAGAAATTAGAAGTTGGTTCTGCAAGAAAGGAGCCTGGTAACTGAAAGATCTTACTCCCATTCTGCTTTTGAAAACGCTAGGAACCGCAAGTAAACCTGCATTCTGAAGTTTTGTTTGCATGGACATAAGTAATCGGATTAAACGACCATTCGGAATAAAAATGTGTCATGTAAACGCCACATTCGGATTATGGACAATGCGACTTATAGGGCGGCAAGTACGGTATTTTTTGTTTATTCAGCTCGATCTGAAATAAGTTGTAATCAGAACGAGACGAATGGTTTATGCTGATTCATAATCCGAATGGTGCGCATGTATACGCATAAGCTGTTCATTTTTTTTCCCCAATTGTGAAAAACTGACCTGACTGCGCATGTGCGACCTTTGTCATTTCCGCCTGGCTAATGCTAATACTGTACTGTATTAGCATGTCGGGGAAGCAAAACTTGTTGTGAGCGACACAGCGTTTCTATTAGAAACTTTGAAAGAGCTCAAAATGATCTGTATTACCTGTAGCACAGTAACGTCTCCACCGTCATTAAAACCTGGACACTCAGGTTTGTTTATGTTCATCCCGAAAGTAGAACTTATCCTTCTGTTTTGTGGGTTTTTTTTTAAAGGAGAGTTTACCACTCTGCACATGTCAGTACTCCTATCCAGAATCAAAGCCCACATCATGTTAACGCTCGTCGTGAATGGATTGTGCCCATCTAAACAATACATTTGAATTATTTAATCTGAAAACATTTCAATCCGGTCAAAGAATTTTGCGCATGTAAACATAGCTTGAGAGTGAAGTGCTCTGTTGTGAAAATATGGAACGATAAAGTCTCGAATATAAGATGGAGCTAGGTTGTTGGGGGCTTTGTAGGTTAGAATTAAGATTTTGAATTCGATTCTGAATTTGACAGGGAGCCATTGGAGAGGAGCTAAAACTGGAGATCTGGTCTCTCCCACTAACTCCAGTTAAGACTCTGGCAGCAGCATTTTGGATCAACTGAAGACTTTTTTTTAAATAAGTTTTTGGACACCCAGATAACAAACTATGTACATAAAAGTACACAGTATAGTGTTCTCTAATGAAACTCCACCATTGGAACCAATGGCATTCTGAAGGACGAGAGGGGTTTTGAACAACTTATCTGTAGTTTTCTTTTATTTCCTTACAGTGTTTTCAATTGAGGTGTTGTCAGATGTATTATTATTATTTTTTAAATTATAGCACAGGACGTCTATTTCACAGACCTTCAAAATACCGGAAATCAGTCAGGGTGACGGAGAACTTTAACTCGTGTCTATTTCACTTGTTGTCCACTGGGTGAGATCTGGTGGCCCAAGATGAAAATAGGTTCTCTGACAAATGGAAACAGTTTGTGTAGACCCCTGCAACTTTATGATCATTGCAATGCTCCTAATTTAAGACAATATCTTTGGCTTTTTTATTACAGTTGGGGCTAGACTAATTACTGACTTAATTAGAAAGTATCCTTTAAGTTCAATAGAAGAACAGCTCACTTAACCATTCATTCAACCTTTATTTAAGAGGTTAGTCACATTGAGCCACGAGGACACATTTACAAGAGAGACCTGGAAACTACAGTTATGCTTCAGTTTGATCAACGTAAATTGTGTCTTCTGTTCTGTATATGCTGTATTTTAAGGTATTATATGACCCATCAAGTTACAATTCTGCCATCTTTTCCTGCACTTTGGCTTAGTGGCCACACCTCGGCATTCGGGATGTGGCCACTGCGTTCCAAACGGGCCAGTTATCCTCTTTACTACCATATGGGCTTATGCTGCTGTTCTTGGGTCTGTTAATGTAAGTACTGTTGGTCATGGGAAAGCGAACAGGTCTTCTTTTTTTTTTTTCTTTTTTTTTTTTGTCACATTCCATTTCACGGGGAGAGCGATTTTTTTTTTGGCAGCAGTGGTGGTTTCCCACCAGGTGAACTGAACGGTGGGTCAGTTCAGTCTCAGTGGTGGGTCATTCCACGAACACGTGAACAAAGGCACTCAAAGCCCTCATTTGGGTCTGCTGCGTCTGTCTTGCTTAGTCACATTCTGTTTTTCTGGGGGATTTCTTTAAATGCCCTCTGTGACAAGACTGAACCTTTTGAAAAATTATCCTCAGAAGTAAGAATATATGTTAGTGACACTTGCATTTACAGTTTTCACAGTGCTACCTTTACATTAGATTAGGGGTTCAGTATGCAGCGTTGTAGTGATCAGTTGCAGTCAAAACAAACCCATGCGATGTTAAGGATGGAACAAGGAGTAACAACCAACCATAATGAGGTTAGCAGGTTTGTTACTTCTCAGAGTAATCCTCTTACAGTACGTGGCAGTTGCAGCAAAGCTGTCAAGTAACTGGACCGTTCCTCCTGAAGCCTGTTAGAACCGGAGCACCGTTGGCCCTCCAGGATATGAAAGGCTTTTCAGTTCATCTCAGCTACAATGCAAAACCAAGACGCAGCTGTTGAAAATGGAGGCAAGGGAAAATATCCCAGTGAAATCTTGCTCAGTTTTAAACCAGACTTGTAAAATCTCTGCAAGTATCACACTAGTCTTTTCAAATGGGTGCATGTGGGGTGGCTAACTTCCACAAGCAAGCACCCTTGTGAAAACCACAAGGAAAGGATTAGTGGAGCTGACGTGACTGAGGCGGCTTTAATGAGACTATTAGATCTGCTTTTTTTTTTTTTTTTTTGGTCATAAAGTCAAGTTTCTGTGAAATTCAGGCTGCCAATTCCTCCTCGTCCTACTTTAGCCTCAGTTGCCCTCAAGTACCTTTTTGTCCTCAGTGCTGGTGTGGTGGAGATCGCAGCCAGCTGGGCACTGTAGTTTGACCAAAAATGTTTATTAGCTTAACCCGAACATCTTCAGATCTCAGTTCCTGGTCGAGGGAGCGGTGGGGAGTGGGAGCACTTCCATCATGTACCAGCTTCACATCAGTCTTCTGAGGACGTACTGTTTATTGTGGCGGTTGCCGGGTGCTCTGAATTATTTGGATTTCATTGTTTAACACTTGTTTGTCCTCATTTTTCCCCAAATACTTAACTGCACGACAGGATGTTCTCTTTTTTTGAACTGCGAGGGTCGAGACCCGCTTTGATTATTGGGTCGTGTTGTTTCTGTTGTATTAATAGAATCTCGTCTTTGTACTGAAACATTGTGAGACCCCTGGATCCTGTTCTCTGAAAAACGGCCACAATTAGACCGTATCACTTTACTTATTGTTGAACTTTGAATAAACAAAAATTTTGAACTTTTTTTTTTTTTTTTTAACCCGAGAAGCTCCAGGTAGGAGGATTGGCTGTATACTAACCCTAAATCTGGGCAATTTAATGGTCAGCTGCAGAAATTGTTGGTGGGGGGGTGTATTGGGAGATTAATTTTCTTGAAGTCCACAACTTTGACTCACGACCAGCCCCAGGACATCCACACTGTGGCGTGGACACAGATGGCCTGGTTTGTGCAGCTGGTGTAATGTTTCCTTTCTCCTCTAACTAAATAGTAAAGTGACTGAAGGAACTCAAATGTGAAGGAGTTAGGTGTCGCATATTTAATGGCTTCAAAAGGGGAGCAGTGTCACTTTTGGCGCTGCTCAAACTCTCCAAAACCAGATTTAGGTCTGTTACTCTAATCTTAAGGCTTGTCATCATTTTCTGACAAAACTTAGTATTTTTGATATCATATTCACTGCTTTTATCGCAACTGTTTTATTACTAGATAAACATGCTAATTAACAATAATCGTAATCTCCGCTGACTTTTTTGTAAACAGTTTTTAAACGATGCATTATTTGCAGATCAGATCCACTGGACCTGACTTTACCAGCATACTTTTTGTTGGAGCTGCATGTTCTGATAAAGTGTTCCTGGAAATGATTGCGAGATGTTTCATCACATTATCACCGTACGCGCTAGTGTCCGTTTACTTCCTTGTGATCTCGGGGGTTCGGCAGAAAGAACGAAGAAACAATGCAAGATAACACAATGCATTGAGCCGTTTTGAACTCACACTTTAGGACGTGCTAAGCTCTGATCGCGGGGTTCCTCTCCACCGTCGTGTGAAATTCCAAAAGTAATGAAGTTTTTGTAGTAATCTGAGCCGGAGCTACTTTGAAGGAGAGCTTGTTTCATTGGGGTGGAGTAAAAACCACTGGGCCAGCCTGTTTAAAGCAGCAGGACTTGATTGTCCTTAAACAACGCCTGTTAGAGGAATTATTTTACACCTTTAACTTTGTGGAATCTGGCAGAACCTGCTGCATTCACTTACCACTCATTCATGTCCTCATAGTGAGCATTTTAGTTCAGGGTTGTGTTTCGTTTGCGTTGTGTAAGCTTGTTATCATCCGCTTCTAGAACATGTGGCATGCACATCATGATAACTTCCTTTTTTAATCAGGTTATTTTGCATACAGCGTATCTACCTCACAGTTTTACAGCCTCTGTAGAGAAACAGTGCATCTGTCTCATCCTCTTCTAAATGTCCTTGAACTGTTGTGATCTGTTCATGTGTTTTGCAAAAACTGGTGTAATCATTCATGACGTGCCCTTTCCTGAACTTGACAAGCACCTTACTGTACACGTAATGAGGTTGCTGTCCTTGAGGCCAGTGTTCTTTATTTATGTATTTATTTTTAATTTGGATAATCATATACTTTTATCAGATACAAAGTACAGTCAAAAAATGCAAACTTTTTTCTTTTTTTAATTATTATTATTTACAGTAGCAAATGTTATCAGCCTGTTCCCAGTGCAGCAGGTTCCTCTTATCACGCTGTCCTCCCCGTCGCGTCTCCTCGCTTTCCCATGCTTCTCCTCTTGTGCTGAAGTAACAGGACGCCGGGGTTAAACTGGCCTTTCTCGCAGTCAGGAATTAAGCTAGGTGTTTCTTTTGTTTTCCTATGGGTGTGTCACATATAGTAGGTTTATTTGTTAAAGCAAAATTAGGACTGGACAGGATAAAGCACGGACTCCTTTTTGTTTTCACGAGGTCTCTGTGTGCCCCCACTGTGCCTCATGTGATCCTAAGCTGGAAAAAGGTGGAAGGTGGGACAAATTCCTGGAAGTTATATAACTTGTAAAAAAAAAAAAAAAAACAGTTTCTTGTGTGTTGAATCTCCCGTTTTTTTTCCATACGTGCCTGCTGACTTGTGTCAGACATTTTGGAAATATAGCACGTCTCAGGTAAATTTCCAGCAGTGGTTCTGTTTGCTCCCTGCCAACACCTTTTTGACTGTTTCATTTTTGAGCATTTGAAAATATATTCCAAAAATATATTGTGAGCATTTTTGTATTTTTAAAACCCTGCCTTGATTTCCTTTTTGTTAAACAAACAAACAAACAAAAAAAAGAAAACAGTAATCTCCATGTTTAATTCCAAATTCAGAGCTGTCATTAGTGTAAGCTTTGGCAGGTACTGAATAAATCTTTGTTTTAAGTTGTTGTTTTTTTTGTTTTGTTTTTCCTCACAGGTCCTAATCTTCTGTAAAATACTGTGACCACACACCTGCCACTTCCTGCTCTGTGAACTCAAGTGACTCCTGCCGCAGTGAACACACAAACGTCAGAGGACCAACAATCAAGTACTTGACGTGGTCTTACCCAATCTGTCCCCAGCATTTCAGCAGTCTTAAACTAAACCGTGTCGCAGGTGTTTTGTTTACGCTGTCAGTCACCCACACACATCGGGTATTTAAAACCTTTAGTCCACTCCTACGCCCACACTCAGTCTCCGCCATCATGGCCAGCAAGCTGTCCAGCTTCGGCAAATCCCTGCTGCGCCGCCGGGCATTAGACTTTTCCAATGAGGAGAGCCAATTTGCTCGCTGCTTGTCCACCCTGGACCTCATCGCTTTGGGAGTGGGCTCCACGTTAGGCGCCGGCGTCTACGTCCTCGCTGGCGAGGTCGCTCGAGAAAAGGCCGGACCAGCCATCGTCCTCTGCTTCCTCGTCGCTGCTCTGTCCTCTATGCTGGCCGGCCTGTGCTACGCTGAGTTTGGCGCCCGCGTCCCCAAGACGGGATCTGCGTACCTTTACAGCTACGTGACGGTTGGAGAAATCTGGGCCTTCATCACAGGATGGAACCTCATCCTCTCATATGTCATAGGTATGCTCCGTCCAGTCTCTGTGAACGTATCGTAGGTCACGTGGAGCTAAGATCTCTCAAATGATCACAACAAAGGCCTCATTATGGATGTGTTTGTCTACTTTTAGGTACAGCCAGTGTGGCCAGGGCTTGGAGCTCCACCTTTGACAACCTGGTTGAACAGAAGATATCTGTCTTTTTTAAAAACTCCATGGCGATGAAAGTTCCAGGTGGTGTGCTGGCAGAATACCCTGACCTGTTTGCTTTAATCCTGGTCCTGCTTCTAACCGGTGAGTTTCCTGTGGCTTTTACGCTTAGCTTTTTTTGTGTTTGTTTGTTTTTTTGTAAAAATGTTTAAAGGTTTTAGCTTTAAATCAAACAATCTGGCTAAATGACACCCTTGATGGTTAAGTTGCTAATGACCCAGCTAAATGGATCATTACTGCATAACAGTCTTCACTGATCTCACAGCTAATGTGGCATGCCAGTAGCAGTGTTCAGAGCTGTCACTGAGTGATAATTTGTTGGGAGGTGTTAAAGCAGGAACATATCCACCCACATAGCAGACCATGTAGCTGTTGATGCTGCGTATGAATTCTTTCTCCTCACTTCCCGCACTTTGTGTTTCAGGGCTTCTGGCCTTTGGTGTGAGCGAGTCTGCGCTGGTGAACAAAATCTTTACGGGCATCAACCTGGTGGTTCTGGGGTTCGTCATCATATCCGGTTTCTTTAAAGGGGACATTGCCAACTGGAACCTTACAAAAGAAGACTACCTAAGCTACATGAACTCCACCTTCAACATCACCAACATCACCACGTGAGTATTTGACAACTTCCTCGAGCAGTTCTGGAATTCCTCAAGTTCGTTTTCTAAAGTGATAATCCATATTTTCTTCAGATTGTGTTTTCACATCATCTCTATATAATGTTTTATCAACAGGACGTACTGTTCTGTTGGTTTATCTTATCACTGCTTCTTCTTTCTCCCATTTTTGCTTTACAAAGTGAATGTCTGTTTGAGCAATGAGCAAAATAAGTTCACTGCTGCTTACAGAAATAAATAATGAAATGAACGCCATTGAATACTTTTTGTTTTTTCAGCCTCAGGTTGGAAAAGGATTTTGGCACTGGTGGTTTTGCTCCGTTTGGTCTTGCTGGAGTCTTGAGTGGTGCAGCCACCTGCTTCTATGCCTTTGTAGGCTTTGACTGCATCGCCACGACAAGTGAGTAAGATGAAAGTTGGTCAGTAATTATTTGACCTACACCACCTACAGTGATTCAGTGGTTCCCAGCCCTGGTCCTTGAGGAACACCATCCTGCATGTTTTAGTTGTTTCCCTGCTCCCAACACCTCATTCATTGATTTAATTACTTCATGCTGGTGAAGATTCTCAGTCATTCAGGACATGGTAAATCCAAAAAAAAAAAAAAAAAAGTTGAAAACAAAACAACTAGAATTTTTGTTGACAGCAACATCAAGTTCACCAGAGAGGATGCAAACAACAACAAGCTGCCCTTTTTTGGACTGTTTGGTTCAGATGGAAAGAGAGGACAGCTTCAACATTGAAGTTTACAGGAAACCAACCCACACAGACTAGTATCTTCTGTTTGACTTGCACCATCCACTGGAACACAAACTCTCCGTCATCAGAACTTTACAGCATCGTGCCGAACCTGTCCCCATTAATACAGCAATAAACAGAAAAAGAAGAACAACAGACAAAAAAACATTGTCATCTTTTATGTGTCTAGAGTATCAGAGAAACTCAGAAGATTTTCAACAAACACAACATCCCAGTACATTTCAAACCCAACAGGACCCTCAATCAGAGGCTGGTCCACCCTAAGGACAAAACACCCACACACAAACAGAGTGATGTAGTATATATGCTGTTCAGTGCAGCGAGGACTGTCCAGACCTCTACATTGGAGAAACTAAACAGCCTCTTCACAAACAAATGTCCCAACACAGGAGAACCACCTCCTCTGGACAAAACTCAGCTGTTCACCTCCACCTCCCAGACAAGGGACATTCATTTGAGGACCAGAATGTGCACATTTTGGACCGATAAGATAGATGGTTTGAGAGGGGAGTGAAGAAGACTGTTTATGTAAAAAGAGAGAACCATCTTTAAACAGAGAAGGAGGTCTCAGATTTCAACTTTCAGAAACTTACAATGCAGCTTTAGGACGAAACATCTTCAGTTAAAAATAAGTCCAGTTGTTTTATTTTTAACTTTTTTTTTTAATTATTATTTTTTTATTATTAATTACTTTATGTTCTGCAGAAGCCTGTTAATTCCCCATTAATTAAAACCAGGTGTGCTGGAGCAGAGAAACAACTGAAACATTCAGGATGGTGTTTCCCAAAGACCAGGGTTGAGAACCCTTGGATTAGGTCTTTAGTGGGTGCGACAGAGATCAAAACGTCCTCTTTATTTCATTGTTTTCAGGCGAAGAGGCAAAGAACCCCATGCGGTCCATACCCATCGGCATCGTAGCGTCGCTGCTCATCTGTTTCTTCGCCTACTTTGGGGTCTCTGCTGCTCTGACGATGATGATGCCCTACTACCGGCTGGACACTGACAGTCCTCTACCCGAAGCTTTCAGTTTTGTTGGCTGGGCCCCCGCCAGATACATTGTGGCTGTGGGTTCTCTCTGTGCTCTGTCCACCAGGTGAGGGAGGGAAAACTGCAATACGATTACCACAATTTGGTTTACTTAGGAGGAAATATGCTAACTTCTGATCTCCTCAGCCTGCTAGGCTCCATGTTTCCCATGCCTCGTGTTATTTACGCCATGGCCGAGGACGGACTGCTGTTCCGTCCTCTGTCCAGGATGAACACTCGCACAAAGACCCCCATCCTGGCCACCATTGCTTCTGGTATTGTTGCAGGTGAGACAGTGTTTGATAATTGTATATCTTGTTTGCCACGTTGATGTTCCTTTAGGCCTTCAGGCTGTTTTTGCTGTGTCGTTCTGCTGCGATCAGGAGTTGCTGATTAAATCTATGAAGGTTACAGCTTTGCCTCCTGTCTGTCAGGCTGTCAGTTCAGGATCAATAACGCCTCCTGAAACAGGCAGTGAAAACACCAGCACAGATTTTTTTTTGTTGTTGTCTGTTCTCCCCTTCCTCCAACGCGCATCACTCTAATCTTTACAATGCGACTGTTCTAAAATGTATAATTTCTAAAAATTCCCTCTGCAGCTCTGATGGCTTTTCTGTTCGACCTGGCAGCCCTGGTTGATCTCATGTCTATAGGAACTCTTCTGGCCTACTCACTGGTTGCCATATGCATCCTAATTCTGCGGTAAGTACATTTTATTCTCTAATTCTCAGTGTTTTACATTTGTTAGATACTTTATGGCAGCTGATGTACTAATGCTACCAGCTTGTTCCCATAAAGCTCCTTTAAAGGAGTAGTTATATCATAAGCTGTGTTGAGCTGTTGTTCAAAGGTCACCCATGTATTATACACAAATTATTTTGATCTATAAAGTCGTTGATATTTTTCCTGTTACAACTGAGAGAACCATTCCATTTTTCCTTCCCTCCTGCAGGTATCAGCCGGGTAATCTGAATTCATCCAGTCAGACGGAGAAGCTGGTGGAGATGGTGGAAGGAGAGAAGGTGGCTGTAAATGGAGGGGACAGCAGTGATGAGTATGGCCCAGAGACGGAGGACAGACCACTTCAAGAGGCTTTCACTGCCAAGCTGCTCTTCAGTCCAAGTGGAAAAAACCCAACACAGACCTCTGGGACCATTGTCTACATCACCACTGCCATCATTTGTAAGTTTGCCTTTAAGCAGGCGAAAAATAAACTGCCGTCATCCCCAACTCTGCTGTAAACTGTTTTTTTGTTTGTTTGTTTTGTTTGCAGCGGTTTTCATCACTGTGCTCTGCGTTATTTTGGCAAATTGTCTGAAAGATCTACGCGAAGGCCATGCTGGTGTTGTGGTCCCTTGTGTTATCTTAGCTGTGCTCTGCGTTGTCTGCATTATTATTATCTGGAGGCAGCCAGAGAGCAAAGAGGCGCTCACTGTCAAGGTAAGAAGCTCACCAGAGAACAGAGATGTTTGCTGTGGTGAACATTTTTTTTGTTTTTATAAAAAATATATAATTCTGCTTTTCAGTTTGTCTTTGCAGCTGAGCTAATTACCATATTGTTCAGCCTATAAGTCGCAGTTTATTGCATAATTTACATACCCTCCGACTTAAACGCCAAAGCTACGTATTTATGGATTTTCCCCCCATATTTATAAACCAGTTTTTTGCTGAGATATGACTGTTTTCATTCATTATGACAGAAAATATTGAACACTACCATTTTCAGCCACTAGATGGCACTCTAGTATGGCATGCCGTTGTGTCTTGTAATAGGTAAAAGTGGTTATTAATGACACAATCTGCTTGCCATAGTCTGCCACCTTCGTCCAGCTCGCCTGGAGCAACCGTCAAATCAGCTTCATTTCGTTGAGCTGCGCTGGCAAACTGCAGCTAATTTGACCATTAAAGTGCATTTATTAAGTAAAAGTTCAACTGAGACACACCTTTACTGTAATGTCGAGCAAACAAATACCGGTAATTGTTTTTAAGTGTTAATCTTGTTAAATTTCAAAGAAATGCGCAGCGTTTCTCCTTCCTGATTTCCTCCCTGTCTGCGTGCTCCCGGGAGCACCGAGGCAGCGAATACTTTTGAAATGCAGCGGATTTGCTCTTTTAGTCCTTTTGTTAAAGAAAAAACTGACACACACACACACACCTTTATTATAAAGTTGAGCAAACAAATAATTGTTTTTAGGTGCACAGTGACTCGTCCCTCTACGCGCTTCTGCTAATCAGGTTTTGAAATTCAGCTAATTTGACCATTGAAGTGCATTTATTAAGGAAAAGTTAAACTGAGACACACCTTTATATAATTTTGAGAAAACAAATTGTTTTTAAGTGTTAATCTTGTTAAATTCTTGTCAAAGTCCTCCCATACATGCTCCTGCGGCCGCCATTTTTTGACACAACACCGGCCCACATTTCCATGTTGTCAGCGGTGACGCGTAACTAACGCGACGCGTCAGCGGTGACGAATATAATAGATGCGACATATTTATGGATGTTTTCACTTTTTTAGACATATTTGGACTGGTGCAATGTGTACAGTGGAAAATACAGTTGTAAAATGTATTTGTTTTCTTCAGGTTCCTCTGCTCCCATGGTTGCCCCTGTTCAGTGTTTTCGTCAACATCTACCTCATGATGCAGCTGGACTTGGGTACATGGTGCCGCTTCGCTGTCTGGATGTTAATTGGTGCGTTTTGAACGTCACAAATCGTTTATTTTTTATTTTATTTGTTTACTGCTCTACACTAGGAGTGCATTGTTTTTATAATGTCTCACTGAATTTTATTTTTTTCTCTCGTTAGGTTTTATCATCTACTTCTTCTATGGTATTAGGAACAGCAGTGAAGGGAACAGGTCATCCCCACGCAAATATGAGCCTGCGCTGCAGAACAAGAAGCCCATTTACACAGGCGCCCAAGATGAGAGCGACGTGGAGGCGGGCAGCAGCCCCTGATGCAGACTGACACAGACCTGAGGGGCGTCGAGGAGCTTCTACACTCAGCTTTGATCATCTGCAGTGTAGGTGGCTTGGAACGCTACCCTGAGTTTGACAGGAGGGGGAGGCAAGGAAACAAACCGCCACACACACATCTTACCTCTAACTTGGAGGCTGATTAACTTGACTACTGGACGCTGTGGTAAAATCATTTCCTGGACTTTCCGACTGGTTTTAATAAGCCCACAGCAGACGTTTACCTGCTTTGAATGGACCTGAAACAATATACTGAAATCATCCTCACGAAGGTGTATTTCTCCGTTATGTGAAACTGGAACGCCGTTACTTTTTTATTCGTTTAGTGTTTACTAGTTTACAGAGAGCGGAGCCGCTCGAGACTGATAAGAACCACAGTGTAAATCTGTCCCATCGCAGAGCGAAGCTTCAAACTGGGGTTTCTAAAAACGGAGCCCAGCAACAAAGTGATGAATGAAAATCAGTCCCCTCATATAGTCGTGACTCCGAAGTGGACGTGTTTATTTCATGTTTCGGCAGCGCTGCAGTCAGGCTGCGTAGTTTACGGTCAGGCTGCATAGTTTACGGTCAGGCTGCGTAGTTTACAGTCAGGCTGCGTAGTTTACAGTCAGGCTGCGTAGTTTACGGTCATTGCAGGTAGCTCCGTAACTTCTGGTCGGTGTTAATGTTCAATATTTAAATATGAAGTCCGGACTTCTTGAGGTTTAAAAACACTGTTGCCCAAAATTCCCAAAGAGCAGCCATAGGTTAGGTATACATTTTAAAAATAGTAGGGGATTATTAAAAATATGCATAATTTTCTCTGTTTTTGACAGTTTTCTTGTGGGTAAACATTTTGTGGCCTTTTAATTTCAACTTTTACGTTTCAGTCATTGGAAAATACAGATGTACTGTAAGTTGAGTTTTTAATAGGGATGCACGATATTATCGGCATGGTATCGGTATCGGCTGATATTAGCAATAAAGTTAAATACTGTATCGGACATCAGCCATTCTATCAAAATAATTCACAATTATAAAAGGCGTTGTTTTTTTAATATATAATATTTAGTGTTACATCATTTTCAGCCCCCTTTTTGGCATCTGCATTTGGTAGCAGGCTAAATTGATAAAGACAGTGCAGAATAATGTATTTTAATTCCACAGCAGAGAAAGCTATGTAGTCTCTGGTCTGGGGGAAAAAAATATCGGTATTGATTATCGGCCAAATAAGTTTTAACATATCGGATATCGGCCAAAAATCCAATGCTGTGCATCCCTGGTTTTTAACCGTCTTGCTGTATGAATTTAAAGTACTTGTTTTAACTACATTGACAGATGTTTTATGAATGTACCGATCCAGCTCATGTATTCTTTACAGGTTGTTGTTAGACCTGAGGAGGGTTAAAGACGAGGCATTTAAAACTTCAGCTGAAACACAGTGAACATGTGCCCTCTGGGTCCATGTCTGATTTACCACTAAAATATTGTTTTAACAGCTTTTTTAATTTCTCTCTTGTGAAAAGTTTGCTTTTCACAAAGGCTCTTGTTTTTAGTTTCAGTTGAAACTTGTTCTTGGCAGCTTTGTCTGTTAAGTTCCCATCACTTGTATTTTATTTTTTACAACTTTTGTCCGACGTACTTGTTAATATTTAAGCGTTTTATAGTCTTGCTTATTATGGATAATGTTTTAGGGTTTGCCTTTATGTATTATTTTTACTGTTCGTTTTAGATGTCCATGTGTTTGTACAGTTTTACCCATCTCTTTGTGTTTTGCTTCACGTTTGCATTGTCCCATAAAATAATTACCGGTATCCTTGTCAATCAAACTGAAATATTTTTGGAAGCTGTTTTCCAAAAGAAAGATTGACCATTTTAAACTTGGTCTGTAAATTATTTGAGAGCAGATTTTTACCCCCCATGTCTTTGGAGTCAGTAAGATAACTTATTATTAATTGCATTATTATTATTTGTTAAAGTAAAGTGCTTTACTGTAGCGTGTACAGTATTTGTCAAAAACCGAATCCTTTTTAAATGTAAAAATATGCATATACAGTATATATATCTTTATTTTTTTCCCTTCTTTTTAAAAAATGACCTTAAATGTAATTTGAGACAGTTTTGTAAATTACACTTGAAGGAATTGATGCTGCTGAAATCCAAATTACAAGATTTGCTCCTGTGGAAGCTAAACTCTTTAGAACGTACTTACAAATTGTTTCTGAAGAAGAAAGTTGAGGATAAATTCACTTTTTTTTCCAGTGATGATGAATCCAGATTTGTCAAAAACCCAATTTTTTTAATATTTAGGCGGGTAAAGATTCATCGCTGAATGAATGTGACATCCACTTCCAAACTTTCTGACCAAAACATGAAGGTTTCCACAGAAACTGGTAAATAATCATCAAAATGTTTCATGAGTCTGTGACTCGCATCCAGCCCATGTGCCTTTTGAATAAGTCCAAACATCTCCCTGTTCTGTGCTGTGTCAGTACCAGCAACACTACTGTTTTATATCCTGTACATATGGTTGTCATGTAAAAAACTTCTTTTTTTTTTTTTTTTTTTAAATAAAAGTATTTCATGCTAATGGCAGTTTGTGTGTCTCGTTTTTATCAGTTCTGTATCTTGTAAAATGTGAAGCTGCGAGGAGTTCCAATTAGTCACCAGTTACTCATGGTTTACTGTTCGTGTGCTTTTATTTTGAAACTTGACAGAAGTAGGCTGAAAGTACCGGTAATTCGACTCTACCTTATTCTTTCTCTACCATTGAGTCAAGTTTGAAAATGTAAAAAGTTGTTTGTCAGTTGCCTAGATGCAGCCGAGGTAACATTTAATCTGTAAATTGAATTCGTTAATTGCTAAATTAACTTGAATTACCTGATAATCAAGTGAAGGAACCAGATCTTTTCTGAACAAGTAATGTTACCTGTTGTAGATGGCTCTTTTGAAAGAGCTTGGCGTGAAGGAATTAACACTCCAAAGCAGTTTCTGCAAACACAATTTAAAATCTTTGACGCCATTGTTGGTTCCACATTTCAAGGGATTTTAAGTAGAATTTTATGGTTATTTACAAGTAATTGCGAGTTATAGCACTTCTGGTGCAGCCCACTTTACAAACAAAAAAGTAAATATTTCTGCCATGGTACCTAATGACAAAGATCTTAAACTTACAGTAAAAAAAAAAAAAAAAAAAATTGAATTCACTGAAATTTTGAGGGCATTTTAGGCAACAGTGATTCACTTTGGTCTAAGCCAGATGTGGGCAACGTATACAGTATTTATATTTTTATCTCTTAATTGCTCTAAAAAAATTGTCTTTTTCTACTAATCCTAGGAGAAAAAATGCACACCAAGCAAAAGCTTTGGGGTCCAGAGGATAAAACTGTCTGGAAATGGGGGTAAAGTGTGTGGGGGGGGGGCACCAATTTTTATTAGTGGTGGCCACTACCCACCCCTGGTTCCGCCCCTGATGGAAATAAAGGAATACAAAGCAATGTTTTTTAAACCGAGCGTAACGTGTGATGTATCAAAACATATAATGGTCATGTCTCGTGATATAACATGTTTAAAACAAAGTGGGCTCTGATTGAAACTGGTTTATTTGCATTGACATGTGTTAATTGGGTTTGGACCATCTCTCCTGTCCTCTCCATAGACCCAGGCTGCTCTCTAGTGGTCCAACAGCGTCCTGTTGGTCTGTTGTCAGCTCCACACGCAGAAAATCCTCATGTACAGTTTCATTCTCCACCACTTTCTTCATTTTTCCAGCAGAGCCTTCAGTAGTGTTTACAGTCATTTATTATTGATAAAACTTGTGCTGTCATAAACTCAGCGTCACAACAACATCAAACTCTGCCAAGGTTTGGTTTCAACTTTCAATGAATTATTTACACTTGGTGTAAAACAATATTTCATCCAAAGGCACTCCGAGATCCTTCCGCCATGCAACAAACTGATTGAATATTTGATTGTGGGCTTAAATGTGAGCAGAGATTGTGGACTGGACTATTTGTTTTCTAGCAGACGCATTTTAAACTGCCCTTTCTAAAGGTGAGGTGCTCCAAAGTGTTTTAATGTGCCAAAAATAAATAAATAAATAAATAGAAGATGAGTAAATAATGTAACACGTGTCTTTGATGATATCTGACATGATTTAAGATCAACTACATGAGGATTTTATGATAAACTTATTAACTATCAAGTTTATTCCCACGTTAACCACAGTGTCACTGTTCACTACAGGACAAACAGTATGACGTAAATAAACTTTAATACATTTTTTACCATGATGATGGAGAGATTTAATACAAACCTCAGCATCTCAAACATTTGAAATCCTAAAAAATGGACAATAAAACAGGGCAATATATATATATATACGTATACAGTATATATTCTGTGTGTGTGTGTGTGCGTGTATAACAACTGGTGTAAAAGAGAAAATAGAAACAAATGCATTAATAAGAAATTGAATATAAAACATTTCAAAGGGGGTTTAAAATATCTTTAATATTATTGCTAAACAACACAGTTTGTGTTATGCTGTGTTGTTTTACAATCTATTAAAATGATTGATCATTTAAGTTTGTTTAATCCATTTGTATAAATTAAAAAAGACAGCAAGCAGCTTCATCAGCTCTGCAACACGATGACCTCATGTGGCCTTCAGGCTCTGTTTACCAGTGATTTATTTCCAATCAGACTGTTTCCCACTGCCTGTGAAAGCCACATCTGGTTTAGATCATACAATATTAAACATTTCATCTGCAGTATTCAACAATAACATCACAAATTCTTCTTATATTGTGCAGCACGGTTCAAAGAGCTGCACGAAGGAGACGTGGCTCAGTCGTGGATGAATTCACCTCAAAGCGAGAACCTGTCTCTGGTTGCAGCACAGCAGCTGGAGTTTCACCACACATACACCTGGACAGGCCGACGGTGAAGCTGGAGCGTCGCTGCAGCTACAGGGACTCACGTGCAGACTGAAAGGTCAGGGGTCAGGAAGCTTCCAGTGCTTCTGTGATGTCATCAGGCACCTGGTTGATAAACTGGTACCTAACATGTAAACTGGAAACTCCTGGCCTGAAAGCAGCCACAGTGAAAGGAAGCACAGGTCCATAAAATGTGATAAAATCAACAGAAGCATTGCCGGCTCCCCTTCGCCACTTCCTCTGAAGAATGAACCGTGTTGGGAACAAATCCACTCTTGACACCGTCCCAGCCATCCTGGATCTTGATGTCACCGCTCCGCACCAGCTCGAATATTTCCCGCGTCAGCTCCACAAAAGCCTGAAATTGACAATAACCAAGTAAATAAATAAATAAAATTTAAAACCTGAGCACATAAGCATAAACAATGGTAACTGCTTTACAGGTAAGTACTGTAATGGCCAAATGTTCCAACATGTTAATACGTCATGACATGATGTGTTTTCTTGTTTGTTTTTTGCGGTTTGTTTATCGTGGACTCGCTCTATCGTGGTTTTTCAATATAAAATTGGACATGACACACAAATTGGCTGCTGGATGAGCCATCGGCATGGAGTTTTTATTTAAAATAAATTATTTAAAGTTATTTAGCATCTGCTGCTCATTTGTGCAGCCCATACTGATGCAGGATAAACTTCCTGCTGCAGCTGATAAGCTAATCAGCGTGCAGAGCAGAGAAGTGGGCGGGGCCAAGAACGCTTGCAGGTTGCTGAGAGCAGATGAGGCAGCATGGAGCTGAAATCATGACATTTTGTGCTCTTTTAGAGCATTTAAAGTTTAGAAACATTGTTTTGAATATTGCAAGAATGTGGGAAGGGTTTAAAACACACACACACACACACACATATATATAT
>JARVLU010000324.1:12830275-12842764 GCA_031762415.1 Simpsonichthys santanae
TAGAAAAAAAAAAAAAAAAAAAAGTGTTGGTGCAGCCAGTGCGGGGTGCTGCGGGATCACCAGAGCTGTCTGCGGTCGGATCGGGAGGATTCAGAACAAACCGGCTGAAGAAGAGGAGAAAAAGAAAAGCCGCACATAAAAAGGACAATGCTGCTTTTTATTTACAAAACGAATGTTCAGTCATAGGAGAGATTTTGCTGCGTGTTTATAATTTTTGATATTCCGGCGTCTATTTCAGGGACACATTCATTTGAAGCGCGTGCATTGTCTCGAGAGCAGCTTTTAGCTCTTATACTCGTTTTTATTCTCATCCGTTAGCGCTTTTCTGAACGTTCTGTTATTTATTTATTTATTTATTTGGAGGAGGTGGGGGGGTCGCCGCATGAATTCTTTTACCGGATCCTCGTCGGTTTTCTCTGCTCCTGCTTCTGTCCTCCTCCTCCTCACAGAGGGCACTACCCTCCTCCCTGCCACTAAAGACATTTTGATCGTCCTCCCCAGTTCCCCCCACCCGGACATCACCAGCAGCAGCAGCAGCACCCCGTCCTCCTCCTCCTCCTCTTCCTCCTCCTCCTCCTCCTGTGGAACATGTCGGGACAGTCTTTGACGGACCGGATCGCCGCCGCGCAGCACAGCATGACCGGCTCTGCCATCAGCAAAGCCGTCTGCAAGGCCACGACGCACGAAGTCAGCGGACCCAAGAAGAAACACCTCGACTGTAGGTCCAGCATGCCTTCACTCCTCACTGTACAGATAGACAGGCTGCATGCATGTTTCCTCCCTCACAAAGGACAGCTTGTACGATCAGCATCCGACCCGGTCTGGGTCCAGTTCGACCCCAGTTCCCTTGTAGATTTAGACTGGACTCACAGCAACGAGTCTGAGCTGGTGGATTTTAAAAATACAGTATATATTTAAAAAAAAAAAAAGGATTGGTATCTGGGCATGCCATTCAGAGAAAATAGGCCGCTCTGGTTAAAAAGAAAGTCAAGTCTAATCACGTTGCTTTATAGTGTAAGGCCTATCTATTATTAACGCCACTATATCAGCTGCATACAACCCTCTGGAGACCCTTCAGTACATAATGTGCATTTATCTTCATCCTCATTTCCATCACCCCTCATTCAAGTTCACTGGTGTTTTCTCATTAATGAATGTCCCGCTGTCAGTCCTGAGGTGCTGAAAGGAAAGAAATAACAATGAGCCTGTGTGTGTGCGGTGGGTGTTACGGCAAAGCTTAGGAAAATGCTGCTTCTTTATCTCTACATACTGCTGATTACCTGTGTGTGTGTGTAGGTTGTGTGTGTGCGCAGTGCACCTGCTAGAGGCTGCATCACATGGAGCTCCTTCACCTGGGATTATCATGGTTTTAAAAGCTCTTTACAATCAGGATCAATGGAGAGCACGGTTAATCAATGGAGCTGCCAGTCAGACTCGCACAGGGAGTCCAAGTCCAGACAGACAGACAGACAGGCGGGCCAAAGAGCGAGATTGGCTAATCCAGGAGAAAATGTGGATAAATCAAGTCTGAGAGACACCACGGGGCAAGAAGCCAAAGAACCTGAGATCCAGGCAGCCAAACCGCACCATCAGCCAGCAAGCCAGCCAGTCAGCAGGCAAGTTTGGCAGCAGATTACTCAATCATGTCCACAGCAGAGATGCTGGGAGTTTAGATTTAACACCAAAATAATATATATCTTTTTATTTACTCTGAAAAATACACTAACTTTCAATGAGCTGTCTAAAAATTCACAAGAATGCGTTCATACTGTAACTAAACTTGTGCAACAACAAAGTATCACTTTGTTTTAAGATGGAAAAACAACCCCAATTCAAAACAATTATTTAAAATGTAAATAAAAACACAATGTGATGATTTGCAAATTTCATAAACCAATATTTTATTTGTAATGGAGTACCGGAAACATTAAATGTTAAATATGTGTTGGGAGTGATTCTCAGCTACGACCACATCAGATTTTAGCTCAGGATCTGTCAAAACTGATTGAGTTGTTGCCATTTTTGTGTTCTCTAATGTTGTTTAGCTGTGGCGGCCATATTGAATGAGGCTGACCCCGAAGGTTAAAGTAATCAGATGTGCATCCAATAATTAACTTTTGAGAGTTTTATTTAAATTTGCCCAGTGGTTCATTATACAGTATGTATATTTTTGCCAACAGACTGACAAATGAACACGCAGGCAGACAAATGTGCCATATTGCAAAAGACAGAAAAATGTTTTTGCCTTTATGTGCCAATAAGACCTGAACTTATCAAAGGATCTTAATTTCAACTGTTACAGTATTTTATTTTTTATTTTCAAGACCACTTTAGCTAAATGTAGATATTTAAATCATATAAAGACATCCATCTTAATTGTTCAAAATGAGCTGTAGCCCATATATCATAAGCAAGGTGAATGCAAAAAGATGGGACTTCTAAAAACGGGATCTAAAGCTTTGCACATGATGAATTTCCAGCTGTCAAATTAATTTTATACAACTGCTCTCAAAAAGACAAAAACATTTCTGCCAGACTCACTCAGTTTATTCTGGTCAAGGTGGTTCCATGAGACATTTGCTTATTGTATGTAGTGGGATACTACATGAGTGATTAGGTTCTTATTCAAAATTATACACATTGCTGTGCTCTTGCTTTTTTGTCACACTTAAGATCATCAAACAAATGTTACTCATTGTAAAGTCATTAAGACCAATTTAGCAAAGATTCATAAAGAAGAAACAAAATCTGTGCATTTCAGTCATATCGATCGATGGTTGAAAAAAATTGCAAGGAGATAATATGACTAGATGCCAATTGCCAACTACAAAATTAAATATTTTTATGTATGAATTGTTCATAACTTGAATCACAATTTATATCCAGTTCATGAAATGATATATACAGTAGTCCCTCACTTATCACGCGGTTACGTTCCAGATATCCTTGCGATAGGTGAAAATTCCTGAAGTAGGAACGTTATATTTTAGTATTTACATATTTTAAGACTTTATAAAGCCTTTATATCCCACACACTTGCAATGTTCTTCTAAACTCTTAAAACCTACGTAATTTTAACATGCATATATGTACTGTACAGTACAGCAAAATTTTATATGGCTACTCACCAATTTGAAGGAGGAGTTCAGCTTCATGATTATTTGAGACTTTCCTGCCAGTTCTGTGAGCTGAATAGATCGATCGTTACTTCTGACTTCGCGTAGCAAAACTATTTTTTACCACATTAGGTTCTCCACCAGTGTTAGCGCCCTCCATTGCTGTTCTTTGAATTTCGGCAGAAAGCAACGGCTGGAAGCACCGTTGGCTTCTGGGTCTAGTTCTTTTGACTTGAGTTGCAGTGTAGGCTCATTTAAAGAAATCTACAAAATGGCGGCACCTGTCCGAAGTACTGTATTATTATTTTTATTTTTATTTTGTCCTATTGGTTGGTTCCCACTTCCGTCCGCTCTCATTAACTTTTTAAGCCTTACCGTCCCAATCACGTGAGTAATATTAAAGTTGACTCCTTGGGAGTCCATTGAGAGACATTCAGTTTTATACAAGTACATTCTTACGCTGAAAACCCGCAAAACAGTGAGTCCGCAAAAGTCAAGCCGCATCGTATCGAGGGACTACTGTACTCCACAAATCTGAGCGTAAATACATACTGACACATGGAAATTGTCTTCTCTGTCCCAAATGGCTCTTCCATGGACGTCTCCACTGTAGACTTGTTTTCATTTCGGGTGTTTATGTAAACAAACACACGGAAAACTTGGAACAAATTGTGCAGTTTTTGTTACTTTAATATATTTTTTGGGCATGTCTTGATATTGCAATGAGTCTCTTTAACAAGAGGGACAGTTACTGTCTACACATAGGACCAGTTTGGATTGGATAGCTTTTTTTCCCCTATAGCATCATCTGAAAACTGCATTATTTGTCTACTATTACGGTAGTTTTGTTTGCTGATCTGAAAAGTGACCAAATAAGTGAAAACAGAGGAAATCTGTAAAGCGGCAGATACTTTTTCACAGCACTGCACTTTCTGTGTTCGTCGTGGGGCAGGAGGCAGACGAGAAGCTATTGAAAGGTGAACAGGAAACGTCTTCGTGATGAGGAAGACAGCAGAGTTAATCCTGCGATGGCTGAAAAAACCTTGAAGTGAATAAAAGAATGAACTCAACTTCTACTAAAGAAGCTGCTGATGAGTCATCTATGAGATATCTCAGGTTTTCACTGATGTGGTGCCCACGATTTTTAGTTTTTCGTGCTCTGCATTTGAGTCTTTTTCCTGTTCAGCTTGGTGAACGGGTTCCAAAAAGGCGACACTTCATAATAGAACATTTATAAAAGCGCTCAGCGGGAATGACACCGGAAATAGAAACAAAATGAATGTGGACAGAAATTGGAGCTGAGGAGGAAATATGACTGGCAGGTTAAAAAATAAAAATAACTTCCATAAAAATACTCGCTTGTGTAAAATTAAAACAGAAGGCATAGCATTTGTTGAAGGAATGCTTATCACCCACCATTGTTTTTTTTTTTTAACCAGAGTTAAGACTTGGATTATTTACTGTTAACTTGTAGACTTTTTGTCAAATCTTTTAAATATTATAAGCAATCTTGTGATATTTCTAGAAAACAGGCTCAGGGTATGTGCTGGGAGAGACTCAGCTACTACCACACCAAATTTTACCTCGATATCTGTAAAACTGACTGAGTTAAAGCCATCTTTGTGTTTGGAAATGTTTCTTTGCTGTAGCGGCCATCATGAGTCCGTGTTACTTCAGTAGTTAAAACAGTTGTAGGTTACATCCACTCTTTTTGTTTTTAATAAATATATTCATTTTAAAATACAATACCAAACAATCCCATAAACGATAAGAATACAAAATATAAAATGAAAGGTAGCAGAAGGAAGAAAAAATCTCATTATAATCCATCCATACATCCACTCTTTATATTCTCAGTTTCAATACTATCTGTTCAGCAATTCAAAATATATTTTACTAAGATTATATACAAATACAGACACAGGAAACACATCATTGGCCTGCCTATGTTGGCAGGAGATTAATATATTTGCATATGAATACACCAAATCTGTAAGCAGACAAAACAATTTTTAGAAACTTTGTGATTTCTTTTTGTAGTGTAAGAAATATTGACCAACTGCGCTTCAGCAAGCTTTAAAGCTGCAGGTAAACACGGTGATAAAAGTGCCAAAATCAATAGTGTCATCAGCTATTAACAATTTAGCCTCTGATTATTGTTTTCACTTCATCAATATTTCAACACGATGAACGCCTTGCATGCCTAAAAGCTTTAAAATGAAACCTTGGAACGAATGCAGCCTACATTTATCTGTTGGGATCAGAAAATAAAAGCCGGTCACCTGGGAAACAATTCTGAACCAGATTGCCTGTAATTTTAGTGGTTTGGTATTTATCCATCCTCTGCAGGCAGAGTTAAAATAAAGATAAACTGCAGTGCCATTTTTCCAAAATGTACAACTAAATCACAAGCTGCTGCTGGACATTGTTCAGTAGATCTTCCTGTTTTAAAGTCAGTCCATGGGCTGACATTGATGTCAAATGTTGCAGCAGATAATAATTTAAGACCTAACCTTCCTTCAAGGAATGCATATCGCCTGGTAGAATTTGGAGGAGCTGATTCTTTGTCTATTACCAGACCAAATGTTAGCTCAATATCAGTGACACTGACCGATTTGTAGATATTTTTGTTTATTAAGCTGCATTAGCAGTGGTGGCCATTTTGAATCACCATCACATTGAACCAAGGATTAAGTTGCTATAGGTGGTAGGCTATATTGAGATAAAGGCAGCAATAGTGCATTGGTCAGAAGCTCATGATAATTGGATTGTGTCAAAAGATGATGAATGTCATTTATAAGGGACCTATAGTTAATGGACCTCATTTATAGGTCCCTTTATAAATTGTCTGAAACATACCTGTAATCTACTAACAAAATATTTTAAACAGAAAATCCCTACAGTTTTGTTAATTTCCCCACACCCAAAGCTATTTTTAATACAAACTGAGATATCCGGATATTCAAATATGGTTTGAGGTTTCCTCTTGTAAACGGTGTCATGAAATCCTCATATCATATCCTCATACACTAAAAATAGGATTCAAACAAATTTTCTTGGGGTTATCCCAATTAGCAAGACAAATCAAGTCATTCCCAGAACTACTTGTGATATCAGGATGAACTAGGTATTAAATGTAGCTTAAAAAACCAGGAAACTGAAAATGTGTGCTTAGTTCCTTAGTCCAAGATCATACTAGTAAAAAAAAAAAAAGAAATTTTCACACTGCATTTTTTTTAATTTTATTTAGAAAATGCAGTGTAAATGCTTATTGCTGAATGGTTTTGCTTAAATCTGCTGAAGAAGTTGAAACTAAGCTGTAAATTTCCAGTTGCTGAACTATCAGTGCTCAACACAGTGGCACAACTGGTAGAGCTGCTGCCTCTCAGCCTTTCTGGGAGGAGTTTGCATGTTCTCTGCATGAACGCATGGGTTTTCTCTGGGTACTCTGGTTTCCTCCCACAGACCAAAAAACATGCATGAGTGTCGTGAATGAGCTGAAATAATACCTTAATTGCTGAAATAGCTTAAAAACAATGGGAAGAGCTAGATGCTGAAAAACATACAGAAGAAACCTGAATAGGATCTCAATAGGAGTCCTCGAGGCTCAATGAGATTAACCTGCCTAAATAAAGGTTGAATGAATAGTGTGAATACTTACGGTAACAGCATTCGCGCAGTAATAAAGAGAAACAGGAAAACAACTACCGGTAGACTTAATCCCTGATTTAATTGTCACAAATGATAATCAATTTTACAGTAAATGTACAGTACATCCAATGGTTAGCCTCTGAAAGCTTCAATCAAATCCGTCGAGTGGTCCATGAGATATTTTGCTAAGAGACAAACAAATGGAAACACAAACACAGGTAGTTACATGGTTTCCTGAATTTCATGGCAGTGGGCGATAACATGAAAATAATTACGAGTAAAATGGCCTGCTGGCCTCAAAGCTGAATCATTGGCTGTAATCGGTATATTACTTCCATCGACGGGTGCCATGTCATTGTTATATTTTCTCCCAAACGGGACTAAATTAGTTGAAAAGCATAAATTGCCTTATTTCTACGATGCTTTTATCCTAGCTGACACATTAAGTAAAAATGGCACAAAGAGTCAGAGAACTGACAAAAGATGTGCAAAAATCCAAAAGATGACGAAGCCTTGTCTCACAGGCAGTCTGACAGCACAGCTGTGGGCTTCAATGGAAACCACTTAATTCCACGTGCGCGCGCGTGTGTATGTCATCCTAATGACCTTATCTTTTCAAAACAATTTCATGCCCGCAATAATTTTTCATTTCATCTTAAACCAAGGTCTAAAAACTGAGTGAATATAAAGTTTTTATTGCTTTTTACAGTAAGTCCCTTTATGGGTGACTAAATGTCTTCAGTCTCACACAATGTGAGACATCATTCTTTTATTTTATCCAAACTATTGCCCACCGCCAAATGTGAAAAGTGTATGCATGTTCATTTGTCTATACCTCTAGCAAAATATCTCATGACATGAACCAATGGATGGCTTTTAATGAAACGGTCAGGAATTAATCGATGGATGTACAAACTAAGTCAACCAAATTCAAAATGGACTTCACAGATAACTGAAGTTAGGAAACACAAAAATGACAATTTGGTCAAATTCAGACATATCGAGGTAAAATTTAATGTGTTAGCAGCTGAGACTTACCCTTAACACATGCCCTATGGCATAAAGGGCAGCATTGGAGGTCCTCCACTTCTGTCTGTGATGGCACCTTAGATGTGTTTTAGGGTCTTTATTGCTACTGTACCTCTACCGTTCATCACTGTTCTTCAGTCTCTCTTTTGTGCTTGTCTTCTGGTGTCTTAATGTAGGGCTGTGTTGGTAATGTTCCCATGTTCCTTCCTAAACGCATGCCCAATCATCTCCATGACTCCATCAAGTAGTTGCTCAATGGTGATGGTGTTCGGACAGAACATTTTCAGGATTCTTTGCAGGCTCTTTGTGTGAAAAACTGAGAGCTTGTGAGATCACTGGCAGTCATCCTCCAACGCTCTGATTCGTATAGCAGTACACAGCTCTGGTACAGCTTCAGCTTGGCCTTTGTGCTGTACTGCTGGGACCTCCAAACACTGCTAAGCATTTTGAAGACATTTTTGGCCTTACTTAGATGGTTCTTTATGTCACTGTCTCCTCCATCAAAGCTAACGGTGTTGCCTAAGTACCTAACTTCTTCAGTCATGGGTAGATCTTCTCCATTATCCCCAAGGTTTGACCAAACTCATATGCAACACCTGACATGAAAGGTGTATTGCTAGGTGTTTAATTTAACGTGTCTTAAGGTAATGTGTTTTAAAACACCACCCTGTCTGACACAGATAGCATAAATCTCATTCCCTATCAGGTTATTGATTTATATACAGACTGCAGATTATCGGCTGTACCAGTTTTCTTATCGTATACTCAATAGTTTATTACCTCTCTCTGACTATCTGCACTGCCACAGATTGGTGCTTTAATCCTAGCTTATATATATTCACTCAGAGAGAAAGAGAGAGACACAGAGAGAAAGACAGAGAGAGAGATGATGTGGAAAAATCTAAATGGAGAACTTTTACATTTTAGATCAAGAGATTTGATGTACGGTTGCTAGAAAACTGCAAATATTTTGGTAAAAAAGGCTTCTTATTTAAACTTTGATGTAAATAAGCCTTTATAGAGTGATGTATCCTTTCATTTGATGTTTTCAGAATAGCTTAAAGGTTCCACTCCCCTTCTTATGCTGTTTTTTGTCTCATTTAAACTGTGACAAAATAATAGGGTTTTCAGCAGCTATCTGCTTCACCAGCTGATTGTCAGCCATGTTTGTGTGAGACTGGACAGATTGTATCAGTGCTTTGGAGCTTCTTGAGAGTAGTTAGCATGGATCAGTGAAAAAATGTAAAGGCTTTTGCATTATTCATGCATATGGCACCATTATAACCTTCATATAACTGTTTTTATAAGTCTGATTCAGTCTGATGGGCAGACAATGACTGTGAAGGACGTCTGAGACATGCAGCTTCCTCCCTCTCAACAAGAAAGCTGCAGGCCCAAAAGCTGCACAAAAATGGCTGAAAAAGAGTCACCTGGCCTCAAAACTCTTACCAGTCTGGTTCACATGGATCTATTGGACTCCCCAGGAACAGAACAGAAACCTCTTTAATACTAAACAAGGTTTTCTTAATGTAATGGCTGATCATTATATGAGGTGAGGCTGACATTCTGAGAAGGTCTTTGTTTCAGAGCTGGATGTGGATACAGATGTCCTTGGGTTTTTGAATTACATTTAATGGCGTTTTTCTTGTATCCAACAAAAACACATTTCACTCTCGACTTCTTAGAGATGTGTAGACCTTTGGCTAATATTTGGCCCTTAAGCAGGAGACAAATGTCGTGACATTATTACAGCAGAGGGAATGTGTGGCAGTTCTTTATTGCAGGTAAACCTGAGCGTGTCAAGAAACTGTGTTCAGTCTTGTTATTGACTGTGTTGGTCATGCTGAGGCGTTTTTACACGGATAAACAAAGTAAAATGAAATCAAGCTGAACGGGAGTAGCTGAGGCAGGTTGCTGGAGGTTTTCGGTGCTTTCAGTGCGTCAGGTGTGTAACCATGGCACCGACACGGACTGGTGGGTGCACAAGACATCTCTTCGTTTTAAAATAAGCCATGGCAGCGCTATTTGCTTCTAAAACAAATTCAGACTTTCTCAGCCTCTTCTTGTCTGCATTCTGGCTTCAACCTAACCTCCAACCTTTGCATTTCCCCACAACCTTGTGAATAGACTTAATTTTCTTAGTTGCGGCAATTCTGTGTCCATTGTTGCTCATTTCTTGTGTTATTGCATTTAAACTCGATTGTTTTGAGTCCATTATGTTTTTATTTGTTAAATTCTTGTAGAAATCTATTCCTTCTACTTGTTCACCACGTTTAGTAACTACTCACTGTCTGTCTTAAATGTTTTCAGCAGTATTCAGTAATTTATCATCTATTTTTAATAATTAACATAAACTTTTAATCCAAGACAGGATCTTAAACTTGTTACAGAATATCACTGAGCAGGTAACATTACATTATTTATTAATATTGTTAAACTTTGGGCGATGCTTGCCCGTACCTATATGCGTGTGGATTAGTTTTTCTGTACTGTTAGCAAAATATCTCATAAACAAATGCACAGATTTTAATGAAGCTTAGAAAGTAATTTAGCCAATACAAAAATGTCTTGACAAAACCAGTTTTACAGATAATAATCTTAAGTTTGATGTGGTAGTAGCTGAGAGTCATTAGCAACACAATGCATGAGATCACGCACGTTATTTTCCAGGTTTGATTGAAACGGCTGCAGCTCTGTCATTTCTCAAGGGAAGATGCTTTTAGTCTAAAGATGATTTTAGTTTGAAAGATGGAGGGCAAAATGCATTCCTTTAAGGAATGCCAGGCCTTTATTTGTTAGTCATTAAACACTTTAGGTTGTCAGACTTTGCATTGTATAATATGTACTATAAAAACAGGACATGATTGGAAAAGGAGCACCCGATTCATTAAGAACTGGGAGCATTGTTTGTTCCAACTGGAAATGGGTGGAGTGCTCACTCCTGGTCGGGGAGGAGTCTTTGGCTCAGGTGGAGGCATTCAAGTGTCTCAGGGTTTTGTTTATGAGTGAGGAAAGAATGGAGCGTGAGATTGAGAAGCTTCTGCAGTATTGCAGACTATGTGCCAGTCCGTTCTGGTGAAGAGGAAGCTGAGTTGTAAGGCTCTTATCTTTCAGTCTATTTTCCTACCATCATCTAAGGTTATGAACTTTGGTAGTGTCTGAAATAATGAGATTGTGGATACAGGCAGTTGAAATGAGTTTTGTCTGCAGGGTAACTGGGCTCTCCCTTAGAGATAAGATGAGAAGTTCAGTTATCTGGGAGAGACTGAGTAGTCGCTGCACCTCCACATTGAAAGGAGCCTGTTGAGGTGGTTCGGGCATCTGGTAAGGATGCTCTTACCATATGTACTACTACTCCTGGAGCTGTTCCCTCTGCGACCTGACTTCAGATAAGCGATAAAAGATGAAGGCATTGTTTGTACAGCCTGCCCCAGTTGCATGAGTTCCAAATCACACCATATTATTTCCTAAGTTTCACAGTAAACATAAGACAATCCTTTTTCCTGCCTAAAAAACTTTGACTCCCATTTGTCAAACAGCACAACCTGAGCTGTTCTCTTGTAGGGATTTGTTTCACTTTTAACATGAGCTAAAGCTTGAGATAATTTATATATATTCCACTGTAATAAATAAGCAGCTCTGCTGGATTACAGCTACAAAATGTTTTCTTTTTTTATACATAGCTTTGGTTCTGATTTATGTCTGCACAGTCTTAAAACCTTTTATTCTTAGATTTGTGTGCAGTTATTGAGTCAGTGAAAATGAATTCAGCAGCCGATGTGAATACAGTCATTCTGGTTGTTTGCTCACTCCATTGATTCAGAACAACTCTACTTTTGAGCTCTCTCCAAGCATATAAATTACTGTTTTGCCATGAAGCTGCTGCTTTTACACAGTTACTTACAGTAAGTGAGCAGCTGGAGTGACGTGTTTAAGAAAAAGGGCCTAAACCCTCAAACAGTATATCTGGGCTACAAACCTGTTTCACTCATTTCCTGTCGTCTTTTACCAATTTCTCTGCACGTTCAGGTAGTTTCATGCTGGTTTCTTTGTGTCCTCTAGACCTGATCCACTGCACCAATGAGCTGAACGTCAGCATCCCCCACCTGGCAGACACGCTGCTGGAGCGCACAGCAAGCAACAGCTGGATTGTGGTTTTCAAAGCACTCATCACCACACACCACCTCATGATGTACGGCAACGAGGTGAGCAAAATGCACTGAAGCATGAGTGCCCAGGACATAAAAAGGCTTCTTTTAAATATCTCAAAATAACAGCAATACAATTTGTGTTGACACAGCTAGCATGTTTTTAATAAAATCAAAACATTATTTTTATTGCTTCAACAAAACAAGTTTATGCTATCTTGTGGTCACACACTAAGGCCCTGTTTACATGAAAACAATCCAATGAAAACTGAATTTCCCACCATTTCTATTAACATGCAAACCGGATTCCAAAAAAGTTGGGACACTAAACAAATTGTGAATCAAAACTGAATGCAATGATGTGGAGGTGAAAAATGTCAATACGTATTTTATTCGTAATAGAACATAGATGACAGATCAAAAGTTTCATCTGAGTAAATGTAACATTTTAAAGGAAAAATGTGTTGTTTCAAAATTTCACAGTGTCAACAAATCCCAAAAAAGTTGGGACAAGTAGCAATAAGTGGCTGGAAAAAGGAAATTGA
>JARVLU010000324.1:12849706-12861019 GCA_031762415.1 Simpsonichthys santanae
GCTTAGCTTCTCAGTTTAGCTGCTTTTAACCATCAAAAAACGCGATTTTGGATGGTTAAAACAGATTTTAAAGATAAAAGAGAAAGGGAGGGGTCATTGAAGAGCACCAGAGTTGAGCTTTTTGTCATCCAATGTCTTCAGTAGAAAGAGAGAGACCCGAAGAAACGATAAAGCCAATAAATGAAAATGAGGTTGCTAATTTTCATTTATCATGCGATTAATTGATTTATTGTTTATCGCGAAAGGCCAAGCTACAAGACCATCTCAACGCAGCATTATGCTCCTCTGACCACAGCTGCCAACATTATTAAAAAGTGTGAAGTTAATGGAACTGTATCCAACCTCCCAAGTTGTGAACGCAAGAGAACATGCAACCCCAGGTTGTTCAGACGGCTAGTGTAGATGGTGTCAAAGAAACCGTCTAAAACTGTTCAAGCACACCTTCAAGGTCAAAATGTGTCTTTTTTTTAATTGTACTATTTGTTAAATTTTCAATCACAAAAAGCTCCACTGATAAAGACCCAAGATGTTCCACTACTGGGAGAAAAAAAAAATAATAAAAAAGTTGAACTGGAATTTGCCTAAATACATGTTGATAAGCCCCAAAGTTTCTGATATACCAGAGCTTTTTGGATAGTGACATTAGTTCTGTTTTTTTAATCTCGTCTACCAACAGGTTTATTTGCCTCTAAATTAGTAGCGATTTTTTTTCCTTCTTCTTCTTCTTTTTGCTGCACAGAGAAATACTTTGACATGAAGAAGAATCAGTGCAAAGAAGCACTGGAGATCTACAAGAACTTCCTCAACAGGATGACAAAACTGTCCGAGTTCCTGAAAGTGGCAGAGGTATTGTTTGTTCGTCCTGCTCAGTCCTCCTGTGGGCACAACAAAATAATCTGCAGTGAATCTCAGCAGCCTCCTTATGTTTGGTTCTGTATAAATCTCTTCAGTAGTACACTCGTTTCATTTTGTTCTGTCACCCAGAATAAATTAATGCGCAGCTAAAAGCCTCCTCATCCTGCTGAGATTGGCTGCAGACTTCTGTCACCCTGCGGTTCTGATTTACGGTCAATATTTTACAACCCAAGCTGACCGCAGATCAGTGACCAAGGGCTTCTTCTATTTAATCCTTAAATCTCTTTCTGCATCTAGATATTCTCCCGTTTCTGACCCTCTCTTGCCCTGAACTGGGGATTGGGTTACTCCAAGACAGTCATTAATGGTTGAGTTTTAGTCTGTCAGAGAGCCACTCGTGTACAGCTTCCAGCTGAGGGACCCCTCGCGTGCTGCCTGTTCACATGCCTGCACTGCATGCCCAAGCAAGCTCTTCTCTACCACTATCTCTGTCCCCTGTTCTACCTCTTTCATTTCTCCCCTTTTCATAAAAAAAGATGTATTTTATGTACATAATGGCTGTTATGAAGTGGAGCTCTTGCTAGGCTTCAAAGTGAATAAAAATAGTTTTATCCTCTTTAGACTGCGTAGCCTTTTTCCCCCCATGCGCCATCTTCAAAGGCTTTTCTCACTGCTTGGTTTCGTTCCCATTTGGAAGAAGGTTTGGGGTGCAGCCGCTTGATCCAAAAAAAAAAAAAAAAAAAGAGAGAAAACAGACTAACGTTGACTTTAAGGACCCATTCATTTTACCTGTCTAACAAAATGTGTTTGTTTTGTGTGTCATCTGTGTCCCCCTCCCCTCTCCTTCTGTTCGAAGTCAACATTAGTTGAGTGTCTTCCTTTTGGATGTTGTTCCTCCTCGCAGTCATGTGACCTGTTGTCCTCCCTCTCTGCCCTGCCTGTTCAGTCAGTCGATGCGCTCAGCATTCATTTCCAACCAGTCTCCAAATTTCTGTGTGTGTGTGTTCATATACTCTGTATATATAGCTGTTTGTATGTGTGTGTGTGTGTGCATGTGCCCCCCTCCTCTGTTGTCTTTTGTTTGTTTTCCTTTTCCAGCCACTGCATGAAGTAATGAATGCTTGGGTTTGATTCTTCTTTCTCCCTCCTCCTCCTTCACTTGCCTCCTCCCTCCCCCCCCCCCCCCCACTCCCCCAACTGTAGTCTGTTTTGGTTTATTTCTTGTTTTATTACGACATTTGGTTTATTTTCATTTTACCTCCCTCCTCCCTTCCCTATCCTTCCCTTTTTTTGTGACACAGCAAGTTGGGATAGATCAGGGCGACAGCCCCGATCTCACACAGGTCAGTCCACATCTCATCTCAGTCAATCAACTAGTCAACCAGTTTAGAAACCCGTTAAGTTAGTTCCCATAATGCTTCATTCTTAGCGCTCCCGTTCCCTACTCACCCTACAGACCTGCCCACACTGCAGCTGCCCCGTCTTCTTCCTCTCTTCTTCACTCTCCTTATCTCCCCTTGCTTTGCCTCTTTTTTCTGTTGGAACAGAGTCTAGACTAGAGAGGAAATCATAAATGAAGACCTGCAAATAGCTCTGAAGCAGCGTGTCTTTCACACAATTATCATCTTTTTTCTTATTTGAATCATTGCAGAACAAATTTTACTCAAAGGTAAGAATTTTAAAGAATAATTCAAGCAGCTGGGTAACAAAACTTGAATTTAGCTTATTTTTTAAGGATTAATTTTAGCATTTGTTTGAATTTTTCCAACAGCCTTTCTGGCATTTTTCTCAGTGTAAACAAAACTGTTTACCCAAAGGCTCATCATACAAAACAAGACTGCTCGACTTTATTAAATAGGTGTTTCCTTCAGTATAAAAACATTTTTTTTCTGAAAAAGTCCCTTTTCATTAGCTGTGGGGAGAGCAGCGAATGGTTTTTATTAAATAGGTTTCTGCAGTTATGACTTGGATAGGTGTACATAACGCCATCATAAGTGCTGCATCTTTAGGCATTTAATGTGACTTATCCTTTTCAGTGGATGCACAATTGGTTGTTTATAATACATAAAAAAAAATCAAGTAAAAAACTGAGAAGGGTTGACTAAAAAAATGCAACATTTGTAGTACTTATGAAAACCTTATATGCCCTTATTCAACATGGCGACCCGTGCCTTTACTGGGCTGTAGATATGTCTGTTTTATTTTTAAACTTTTAGCATATCGTAGATGTCTCTGGAGAAGGATATGCAGATTTCGCATTTTACTCTCTTTCCCCCTTAAAATAAGTATACGAGACGACTTTTCTTTGCCTGTTGTGTTTTGGACTGTGCTGATGCTGAAATGTAAAACTCTGGATGAGAACCGTGGTATCACATGTGGTCCAAACCAACCCATTCATCCATTTTGTTTTTTTCCAATGATGAAAGCTGGCCAACAGCTCAATGTGCATACCTGGTGTTTCATCAGATTTTTACGTTTGACTGAGTTAACTTTTTTGGTTTCCAGTCAGATACTTAGCTCATGTTTATATTTTTTAAACTGATTGGTATAAAATCTCCATAACTAATCAATAACATGTCGGCCGGTTTTATTAGTTAAAGAGGAATCCATGAGTTAACTCTTTTGGATGGCGATTTTTCTTTTCGTGTGTAAGTGTGTGTGTGCTTACGAGAGCATCTGTGGACTGCTGGCCTTTGCATGGGCTCATTAGATGGCATTTGTTGTCGTTTCTACTTTGGAGCCCTTAAGTGACGACGCGCTGCTTTGTCCTGGTCTGTCAGTCATGCTGTGGACTCGCTTGCATGATCCAAGGCCAACGCGTGCATGCTGGTCAACCAAACCTGATGAAACCAAATGCAAAAGCAGAACAAATGAGCTGTTGTAGAGTAGAGAGTCAATTTGAGGGTGATGTCTTAAGTTAGCTGCTTTTTGTGTGTGCGTGTGAGATCAAATGAGACGTGGAGAAAAGGTGGAATAGTTTTTAGTCCCGTTTTTTCCTACTTGGCTGTGCTTTTAATACTTTCATACCAACGCCCTACCCCTTTCAGGCTCCCAACACCCTCCTGGAGGCTCTGGAGCAACATCTAGCTTCTCTGGAGGGCAGAAAGCTCAAGGACCTGTCTGCTGCCAGCAGGTATGACCAAATGAGAAACAGCTCGGATCAGCTGCACCAGCAGTTTCAAATGACTTAAAATGTTTACCGGTGCTTTTTCACCATCAACAATTGGGAAATTTCCATTTGAATTTTGCTGCAGTGCTAAATTATCCAGTGTTGATATGCAGTTAAAAATGATGTTAATGTTAACCATTCTTCTAATGTAACAAGTTTGTGTGAATTTAAACAGTGCTGGGCTCCGAATGTTGCTGAAGAACATGTTGTTTTTATAAGTTCTTTTAAATAATTCATTTCTGCCTCTACAAGAAACGCTGATTAAAAAAAAAAGTTTGATACTGAACTCAGTACAGTTACAGAAAGAAGTACTAAAGAAATCATTTGATCTCACCATTTGGTTGTAAACTACAGCTTGGACATTTTTTTTTTTTTTTTTTAGTTTTTACCAAATAACTGTGACCATTAGTTCATTTAATTTCATTTATTTATTTCTATAGCACTTTACACAACCACGGCGATGGTGACCAAAGTGCTTAACAAAAAAAACCAGTACTGTACTTAAAATGACAACATGTTAAAAAGCAAGAAAAACACAGCATAATAGCAAAAATAAAACCAGAAAAGTCACCACATTTAATTACTAAAAGCCTGTTGGAATAAAAAAGTTAAGTTGTTTATTTGTCATATGCAGGTTAACACAAGGTCAGCAATGCAATGAAAGGTTCAGGATGAGAAGAAATCATTAGAATCGCTACAAAGATGTAAAATACTAAAGAATGCAATAAAAGTACAAAATAAAGTACCAAAACTGAAAAGAAATATAATATTTACAAGGTCCAAAAGAAAGAGTAAACAACATGGTAGAATATAACAGCACAGGTAGGATTAGTTAGTATCAATAAACATTTCATAGGTAGTAATATTGCTTAAATGCACAATATATAATGGACATATACGGCATAGGTTGTGTGACAGGTTATTGTACAGGTAGTAACATTTAGAGGAACTGAATTTTGTCCATTATTGTACATTAATATGACACTTGATTAAATATCAACAAAAACTTTATGTAGTGTATATTTAAATGTGAAAGGATTGTAGGAGAACCGTTGGCACGCTGATCTTGAGCCTTTTTTTGTTACTAATGTGCATGCTGAGACTTGGGCACCACATGCTCAAATACATTCATAACTACGGTACATCAAATTTATAAATCAGTTTTATTGCTATTTGTAAACACAGCTGAAATATAAGAACACTAAATGAAAGATATGAGCATTGTTTAGACTAGGTTTATATGAAAAAAAAAACACACGTAGGCATGAATGTATCTAGATCACCATGTATCACACAATACTGACTTGGAGCATGTGCATTAGTACTGTATTCTTATAAAGGTCCATAAGAGAGTAGTTTACATGTAAAACCAAAATGATTGGTGGGGAAAATGTAGCAGCTTAATGTTTTAGTGGAGAATGTTGTCACTTTTGAAAAGGACGTTGTCATAAACAGTTATAGTTCTGATGCTCATCTTAATTACAAATCAAGGCTCTGCCAAAGTCTGAACACTAATCATACTTGTAGACAAAGATAATGCAGTCTATTGTGTGGCTTTGATTTGAACCATGGATAAGTTATTTTAATGACCCAATTCTGGCAGAAATTGTGCAAGAAGTTGGAACTTTTTAGTTTTTTATTTTGATTTCCAACGAGCAATTACCAGTTATAGACTAAAACAGACAGAGCAAAAAAAAAAAACAAACACGATCTGGTGCTGAACAGCAACAGCAACCATGTCTTGTAGTTTCAAAACAACCACTTGACAAATCTAACGGGTTGTGAATGACATGTCAAACGTGTCTGACAATGGCTGATGTGTATAAGGTTCATCAGTCGTTCACTGGTCTTTGGAAATAATCAGCAGCTGATGCAGTGAAATATTTGCTGACGTCAGTTTTCCCACTCTGGCAAATGTATTGACCTGCTACGCTGGTGAAGATTCTCAGTCATCCAGGACATAGTAACTTCAAAAAAAAAGTTCAAGACAAAAGCAACTGGACTTCTTGGACGTCTTCTGTTACAAATAAAGTCCAGTTGTTTTTGTCTTGAACATTTTGAAGTATTGACCTGCTCCATCGCCGGCCTCTAATCTGTCTTTTAATATTACTACAAATGTTACTGGCTGAACATGTTTAGAGGTGGGTAGCAGCACTTCATTCATGAATATCTCAGATGTCATTAAGTGGATGAAGTCATTAGATGATAAATCATGATTAATAAACACATTCAGCGCTTTAATGTTACTTGATAACTTTGACTTTGTCAAATGTGAGCCCTAAAAAAATTACACAATAGCATTTGGTGTAATTTAGTTTAAAAAAATGGGGCAGCAACAGTTTGAAGAAATTAACAGTTGCTCTAAATACTAAGTTTATTAGAAACACGTGTGTCTTTGTCTCATTCTCAGATCCAGTACCTTGTCCAGTGCTGTGTCGTCTCTCTCCAGTGCAGGGATCTCTCTCAGCCGTATGGATGACAAGACAGAGGACAACCGGCTGCAGCAACACAAGGCATACAGTTTACTTTTAAAACATACATGTGCACAAAAATATCTATACCGCAGTCAGTTTTACAGATACTGAGCTAAGATTTGGTGTGGTAGTAGCTGAGAGCCATCCCCAACACAATCTCAGAGCACTGTTTGTGTTGGACCTTGAATGTCATGTGACTGAGTACATTATTTTTGACCAACAAAGCTAAAACTGTCAGATGATCTTTGCCATGTGCATTTCTTCAAGGAGTACTAGATCTTTAATTGTTGTAAGAAAACACTCAAAATGTGTGAACTGTGGAAAAAATCCATATGTCAGGAGTGCCATGTGATTTTATTTTTTTTTTTTGGTAATCTTTACACTTAAGTTAAACAGACTTGTGCATTAAAGCTGTCATTTCTATCCCGAGCCCGGCCCGAAATCAGGCCGGGTCGGGCCATAAAAAGCTTAATGCACAGGCCGGTCTCAGGCTTTGATGCGGTTTTACGAATCATACAGCACAAATAAAACTACATAAGAATGCACAATATAAAATTGTCTTAATCTACTTGTTAAGGACGATGCAGGTCCAACCAGCCGGTTTAAAGAGGTAAAAAAAAAAAGAAAAAAGTCCAGTTAAGCTCAGATGGATCAGCTGATCACCGACCACGTGCATCTCCACACCTGCTGTCATCTGTGGTGAAAGAAGTAGCAGCATCTACAAAAGCCGAAGCGAGCAGCACATTCAATTAAAATAACCTTGTTCTATTTTATTTATTTATTTTCAAATAATTGTGCTTTAAAAATATTTTTGTTCATCTGTATAATATAGCCCATCTTTAGAGTTGATTTTTTTAGGCTATTTGTTTTGTATGTTAATATCCATTAGGTGAAACGAAATCGTATATCTTCCTTTTTTGACATACATTTTTAAGACTATCATGTCAAACCGATTTGCTTACAAAAGCAGTAAAAGCTTAATAAAAAAATGGGTTTCTTTTGGGGTGGGGGTGGGGTGCTTCAGGCCTGTAATTACGTCCGTAAATAATGTAATTAAATCTGTCGGTTTCAGGTCGGGTTTGGGAAAAAAAATGATACGGGTTCAGTTCCAGATTTT
Organism: Simpsonichthys santanae; assembly: GCA_031762415.1. Taxonomy (NCBI): domain Eukaryota; kingdom Metazoa; phylum Chordata; class Actinopteri; order Cyprinodontiformes; family Rivulidae; genus Simpsonichthys; species Simpsonichthys santanae. The sequence goes on from JARVLU010000324.1 coordinate 12,857,322, forward strand.
TTTAGGCCCGAATGCAACTCAATTGTTCATCAACGCACAGCAAAACAGACGGCCTGTCTCCGGCTGCTGGCCCGTAGTGAGAAGAAATGACCTAAAAGCTAAAATACTACATGACCTTTACAGCAGAGTCATTCTTTGAAGCGTTCAAGACATCCATTTGTTTTTAAAGAGTACTGAAAAATCACTTTTTTATGAGCTGAAACAAACAAATGTATCTTCTGTTGGTGCATTCTGTGTAGGAGGACCACAAAGTGATTGACATTCAGACACCCACTGTCTCTCCCAGCACCCACTCAGTGGGCAGTGCCAACAGCAGCATAGGGGCCACAGATCTCTTCTCCAACCTACAGAGCGTACCCATCAACAACTAGTGAGTCCAACATGCGAACACCAAACAAAGCTCCCAGCATGATGTCATTGTATCCACTACCTGAATTTTTTACTGAAAAAAGCTCGGACTGGCTACCGTCATAAATACAAATAAAGATGCGACTTAGAGCTCCGTACCTTTTTTTTTCCTAGTGTGCCAAACCTGACCAGTGAGCTGTTTACCCTGCAGCCAAACTTCACCCCCATCCAGACCACACACACTGTGCACAACAACAACAATGCCTGGGGAGGTAGGACGGCAAACACACAGTATACAAAGCATGCCACTTGCTTACAGGCAGGTGCACACTAAGAGCTGGAAGTGCTGATGGGCAGTCGCTTCATATTCTTGACTCATTTTCCCTCTTCTCTCCTTTCACGTTTCCATGGTTACCCTTTGACGTCAGGTGACCTGCTAAAGCCATCTCCACCTACTCAGATTCACAGTCCAGGAGCTCCTTTGCACTCTGGGAAAATGCTGCCCAATGATTTGGACTCTTCATTAGCTAATCTGGTTGGCAGTGAGTATCCTGCATGTTGCTCTCCAAATAATTGGTCATCTCTTCTATCTGACCTGTTTTGTTGGCTTGCTATGTTGTTTCCCATCCACGGACGTTGTCTTAATTTTTCATTTGTTTTCTCAGACCTGCAGTTTGGGGGTATGCCAGCTAAAAAGTGAGTAAATTTGTCTCAGAAAACCACGTCAGCCTGTTTTCGATTTAACATTTTAAACACATACGTGTGCATGTTTCTGCACATTAGGCCAGAGCTCCAGTGGAGCCACCTGGTAGAGAAGAAGCCAATGGGAGGAAGCGGTTGGCAGTCAAAAACGATGTGTACCAACACCAACTGGACTCACACAACCCATCCCATGGCACCTGCACCAATGCCCGTCCCTCAGATGGTAAATGAAAAGCTTCATCAACCACCTTCTGACCTGTGCTTGTCATCTAGTCCATGGGGCACTGTAGCAATACGATGAAGTTCCACCTCACTGACTGTGCCAGACACACCAAAGAGTGCTGGAGGGTCAGTTTGGTTCATTTGAGCCAAACTCACTCCATGTTGGTCCGGCATCTTGCAATGATTCCCAACCCTGGCCCTTGAGGAACACCATCGTGCATGTTTCCCTGCTTTGACACACCTGTTTTGAATGAATGGGTAATTAACAGGCTTCTGTAGAACTTGAGGAAGTAATTAAATCACTGAATCAGGCGTGTCAGAGCAGGAAACAACTGAAACATGCAGATGGTGTTCCTCATGGACTATAAGGATGGGAACCACAGTAGAGCATCTTTAATTAAGAGCTTAGAAGTTAAAAAAAAAAAAAAAAGATCATATGGTGCATATCTCAAAAATGTTTAAAACTGCCTTGTTGTTCATCTTGGATAGTTTTTGAGAAGTGAATGCTACCACGACAGTCAGGTCTTGATTTTGGCATCAGACTCCTGCCACCTTTGTTTTTCTGGAACCAGACATTCTCGCATTTAAACTTGATACTTGGTTGGACAAAAATGTCTCATAAAGGCCAATATCTATTGGATTTAATTATTATTTTTAAAATCATATCCATGTCTCAGAGATTTAAAAATAATAATTGTAGCTTCCGACAACATAATGACTCACTTGTAGACAAGTCAGAGGATTTTAGTGGCCAATGCTGATCTTTATAAATTGGAGCAACCGAGGGATGATTTTTGAAGCTGATTTGTTTTTAACCCCCTAAATATTAGCTATGAAGTCAAACATAATCTACTGGAGTTTGAAAACATTAAAGATCAGCAGTGCCATAGTAATTTAGCATTGTAGCCTTTTGCTGATTAAAGACTTGCTATAAATGCTGCTCTAAATGTCATTTTAAAAACATATATAAGGTCCTAAAAGACAAAATATTTAACGGAAAATATGTAATTGTTCTGTTAAAGGTTATAATATTTAGGGATGTGCAATATGGCATAAAATTCATGTGACAATATGTATTCTGATGGGTGGCTGTAACAATATATATATATATATATATATATATATATATATATACAGTATATCATGTCTTTGGTATAAAACTTCAAATAGGAATGAAAAAAAAAGGATGTCCTTTTGCCATCATTTATTTTGAAAACTGCTATACCACAAAATAATCTCAATTGAGAAAATTCTCCTATTAGGTCCAGATAGTTAAAAAAAATAATAATCAAGCATTAGGCTTCTTTCTTGTAGTCCAAAACAGTGCAAAATATATCAAAAATAGTTTTAGCCATGTGTTTTAAACAAAATAATATTGACTCTCAACAGTTTCCAGTATTCTCACTCAAGAAATGAAGATCAACAGAGCAGCATTTTACACTGAAAACACTTAACCCTCCAACCATCTAACCCTCCAGTGGGCGTCTCCTTCCGCTTTAAGGAGAGCTGACACAAAATGGCAACCAGTTTCCTCTGAGGCTTTGACCAGACAGGGTCTCACAGTCAAATCACACAACACAACATTCTTTTCACATATCAGAGAGCAGGTTTAACTCCCCTCCCCACCCCTTTTTTAATTCAGCACAAATGCACTCTCTAAAGCTTACCAGTGCTTTCTTTAACTTTTGTCGGAACACAGCGTTTTGCGCATGTGTCCGAATATAGCAACAGTACAGCAAGCCGGCCATAGTTAGCTTGTATCTTTGTTACTTAGCTCTCGAAGAAAATACTTTTAACACCATTTATGCAGTTTTCAACTCAAAAAAAAAACGTAATGGTTAAATCTGACAACTTTGATTTTACATCAGACACAGCATTACTGCAATTAGCTGGTAGAATACAGATCTCCATCATAGGCTAAATGTCTATTGTTTCTACCATGTACCACATATATCGCACATTCCTAATAATATTCTAATCAACTTCCAGTATGCTGTACCAGTGTTATACTGAAAAAAGGTGTCCCTGCTATGAAAGGTACTCCTCTTTCAGGAAGTGTACCTGTGCAACACTGATTTGCCCATAGATATACCTGATAGCTTTCTACTTAGTAAACAGCTAATGTTTGGAAACAGCATCTTTAGACCATTAATGGTTTTGCTCTTTAGAACTTGCTCATTAGCTTTTTATGCCTTAATACAAATCAAAGGAAAAAAAAGTTGAAATTGAACTACGTTTATGAGAAAATCAAAGTGTTGCATGTCGTCAGGATGGGTATATACACCTGGATCTCAGCAGGTTTCCAGTGCATTTGATGTCTGATGTATTATTTTTAATGAAACCCAAACTCCAGCTTTATGTGGATGTAAATCATAATGAATCAGCACTTTTGCATATTGGTTTGCTTTTTGTAAAATACAGTATAT
>JARVLU010000324.1:12861119-12873756 GCA_031762415.1 Simpsonichthys santanae
TATATATATTTTTTTTTTTTTTTTTTTAATAGTTGAGGTTGAAGTTAACCCAAGGATCAGATATTATTGTGACCCAATATGTTACATCTTAAATAGAATTTCAGACATGATGAATGTTGCAGCCTTTGGACAGTGGATTTCATCTTACTGCACTGATAATCTTTGACCAAATCCAAGAATTAATGCTAATTTGCACACTGAAGATTTATTCATCTACATACTTAGTGCTTTGTACCACCTTTACTTATCACGTTGTCTGCAGCCTAAGTGCTTTTTGATGAAGCCTAAAACCGTCATTTCTCTATTTTTATCTCCGCTCTTTGTGCTTCAGTCCGATAATCTCCATGTCTCCTCTCTTCAGTATGGTCTAATCTTCATAATCTTTGACTGAATAGCCTCTTAACTCGAACTGCACATTTTATTAGGAAATGGTTCAGAAAACCAAGGGCATAGAGTAGGTATAGTATAGTAACAATGACATAGTAAGTTGCATAGAGCAAGTTTTAACTTGATGAATGGATAAAGGTCTGGTTTAGTTTCTGTGACCATTTTTATGAGCCTGAACAGGTTTAGCTTCAAAGCTGGAAAGACTATTTTACTTTTCCCCCCCACACTTATCTTTCCACAGAATGGGATGATCTACACTGGATATGTAAGTTTAATCAAAATTTCAATCACATGTTCTGAATGTTGTGCTGCATCACTACCAGTTTCATCGACCAACTTTCATCAAGTCATCTTTATTAATCACACGTTACACACTTATTTTATTTTTTGCATGTGGTTTATTTTGGAGAAGTTAGACGTTAAGGTTGACGAAATAAAGGATGAGGTTTAAAAAACTGACTTTAGGATGTTTTATGTCCAGGCTCCAGCGCCAGTGGCTTTTCCTATGACGACACCCCAAGTGCCTGTGTATGGAATGGTGAGGAAGCCTCCTAAAATTATGTCAAATAAACAGAAATCTATTCAAAGGATCCATCCATCCATCCATCCATCCATTATCTTCCACTTGTTCTGAAGTCGGATCGTGGGGGCAGCAGTCTGAGCAGTGCGGCCCAGATCTCTTGTTCCACAGCCACCTCTTCTAGCACTTTTGGGGGCACCCCAAGACTTTCCCAGGCCAACTGAGACGTAGTCTCTCCAGCATGTCCTGGGTCTCCCCAGGGTCTTCTTGGACATGCCCGAAGAACTTCCAGAGGGAGGTGCCCAGGAAGCATCCATAACAGATGCCCGAACCACCTCAACTGGCTCATTTTGATGCAGAGGAGCAGCGGTTTTACTCCAAATCTCTCCCGAATAACTGAACTCCTCACGTCATCTCCTAAGGAAGAGTTCAGGTACCCTGCAAAGGAAACTCATTTCAACTGCCTGTATCCGCAATCTCATTCTTTTGATCACTACTCAGAGTTTGTGACCATAAGTGAGGGTAGGAACGTAGACCGAACAGTAAACAGAGAGCTTTGCCTTACAGCTCAGATCCCTCTTCACCACAACAGATCGGCACAGGGTCCGCAATACTGCAGACGCTGCACCAATTCGTCTGTCAATCTCACGCTCCATTCTTCCCTTACTTGTGAACAAAATACAGTACTTGAACTCCTCCACTTGAGGCAGAACCTCACCCTCGACCCAAAGAGAGCAATCCACCGTTTTCCGACTGAGGACCATGGCCTCAGATTCTCATCCCAGCCACTTCACACTCAGCTGCAAACCGCTCCAGTGAGAGCTGGAGATCATGGCACGATGACACCAACATGACCACATCATCTGCAAAGAACAGAGATGGAATGCTGAGGCCACCAAACCGAAATCCTTCCACCCACTGGCTGCACCGAGAAATTCTGTCCATAAAAGTTATGAACAGAATCTGTGACAATGTGCAGTCCTGGTGGAGTCCTACTCTCACCCTGAAGGGGTTCAACTTACTACCTGCAATGTGAACCAAACTCTCGCACCACTTGTATAGGGACCGAACAGTCAGTAGCAATGGGGCCCCAATGCCATACTCACAGAGCACCCCCCACATATTTGCCTTCTCCATATCCACAAAACACATGTAGACAGGATGGGCAAACTCCCATGACCCCTCGAGGATCCTATTGAGGGTAAAGAGTTGATCCAGTGTTCCACGGCCTGGACGGAATCCACATTGTTCCTCCTGGATCTGAGGTTCAACCAACAGTTGGACTCGCTTCTTCAGTACCCCTGAATAACCCTTACAGGGAGGTTAAGGAGAGCGATGCCCCTATAATTGGAGCACACTCTCCGGTCCCGCTTTCTGAAGAGGGGAACCACCCTAGTCTGCCAATCCAGTGGCACTGCCCCCGATGTTCATGTGACCTTATAAAGGCGTGTCAGCCAAGACAGCCCCACAACATCCAGAGCCTTAAGGAAATCAGGGTGAACCTCATCCAGACCTGGAGCCCTGCCACCACATAGCTTTTTAATTATCATAGCGACCTCAGCCACAGTTATGGACAAACCAACCTCGAAGTCCCCAGACTCAGCTTCCCACATGGAAGACATGCCGGTGGGATTGAGAAGTTCTGACAGTATTCCTTCCTTGTAAGGCATAGGGAAGCCACCCTCTCATCCACCGGGGAACACTCCAACAACATAGGCACCAAGTCGGGGGGCTAAAAGTAGACCCACACCAGCTCAGTGCCTCTCCCCATGTACAACTCCAGAGTGGAAGTCCAGATCCACTCAAGGAAATTGGTTCCGAAGGCCATGCAGTGTGTTGACGTGAGTCCAACTATATCCACTTGGTACCTCTCAACCTCATGCACAAGCTTCTTCCCCACCAGAGAGGTTATGTTTCATGTCCCAAGAGCCAGCTTTGTTAAGCCAGGGTCAGAGCACCAAGGCCCCTGTATTCGGGCCTGCTCATTGCATCTTGCACCTGACTTGTATGGCCCTACCTGCAGGTGGTGGGCCCATAGGAAGGCAAACTCATGTTGTTCTTTTGGGTTGAGCCCGACCAGGCCCCATGGGTAGAGACCTGGTCACCAGGTGCAGATGAGCGCCTCCCCCAGGCCTGGCTCCAGGGTGGGGCCCCGGTAACCCACGTCTGGGCAAGGGATACCGACTTCCTTGTTCCTTTATGTCCATAAAAGTCTTTTGAATAGCTCTTTTTTCCAGACTGCCACCTAGAACTAATTTGCCACGGAAGACCCTACCAGGGTCAACTACAAATGCCCCCAACAGCATAGCTTCTAGGATCATTCAGGTGCACAAACTCCTTCACCACAATAAGGTGGCGATTCAAGGAGTATTCAAAGGACAATCTCTGAATTATCTTGATCCAAATAACTTGTTTATCATTCACCTTTTACTGATTTTGTCTTTGCCTCTGTTGTTTAGCTCCCTCCTCAGATGAGTCATCAGATAGGGGGTGTTCCTATGATTCCCCCGCAGCCTGTCATGTACAACCAGCCTGTCCTGAGACCCACCAGTTCATATGGACCCATACCGGGTACACAGGTATCACAATGACACAGATATATCTTTGTACAACTTCAACAAAGTCTACTGGTGTGAGAAAAATACAATATGAAAAAAAAAAAAAAACCTAGCAATGCCAAAAAGTGTCAATACCACCTTCCTCATGTTTTCAGTGCATGCCTTAATCAGAATAAGCTTTATTATTATTGTACCAAGATACAACGAAAATATGTCCAGACAGTCGTCCGAAAGATGGGCGGAGCACACGTAGATGCTGCTCTTTAAGAGCGCAGCCTTCTTATCCTTTTCAGAATACATTTTTTAGATAGAAAAAGGGACAAAGCCATCAGGAGAGGATATTGGCATTACAAAAAAAGATCTCTTCACACCTTATCCTAACAGGACACGATTTAAGACATCAAAAAATCTCTGCCAGCAAACACATTTATGAACACGTTACATATGCATTTGACGATGAGGCGGTCCATGAAGCACTAACAGTCCATTGTCCTCATGGTGAAATTGATGTGTCGGCCTGTTTTTGAGGCCAACTGGGGGAGTCAGATTCAGATAAGCCACAGTTGTTGATTTTTACAGGCAGATTATTTTTCTTGTCAGCCTTGAGTCTTACTGATACTTCCAAAATCTGAAATGGCCAGATTAGGGTACATTCTACTGGTCTGTGCTTATGAGCCTCTTCAAGGTCATTTCATGCTGACGAATCCCAAAGCTGCAGGTGGCCTGCGATTCAAATCACTTCCATCTTATAGTTAAGCTCGTAAATCAGCTGATTATGAGTCTTCAAAGCACAAACCAAACCTTCACATAGACAGCAGCCTGACTAGGTCAGATTGGCTGTGGCTGTCTTCTTTGTATGTTGATAAACCAGGAATGAGACAATTCCAAAAACAGGAAACCTGTTATCATAAATCCAATTACTGTATATGCAATTTCATCGTCCTCTATTGACAGCTGAGAAACACACATCACATTCCACTTCCCCAGAGATACAGTATATCCAGCTGCACGTCATCCGAGCAGACATAAGGCTTCTCCAGGACCCTGTTGCTTTGTTGAAAAGATTTTGTCATTTGCGTTGAAAGTCCAGTTGGTCAGATCCAAAACAGAAGTTTTAATTTCGTAAGATGTGTAAAAATAGGAGCTCTGTGAGAATGTGTGTGCATGGTCCCAGAGCAAGTGAGAGAGAGAAAAAAGTGATTATTAGCATTTTGATTTTATTGACATTTTACACGGAAATCTAACTTTTTGGAAGACTAATTAAATTCACAAATTGTATTTGCATGTTACATAATCATTCAGACATTTTTCGAGTATTAAAATTGCTAAATCAATAGACTAATCAAGATTGGATAAACCAAGAAGGTGGTTAAAGTGTAGGAAAGTGTTTTAAGACGATTAGAATGTTTGAGAAACATATTTTGACAAATTAATAAAACCATGAAAAGTTGCTTCAGAAACAATTTTCCTGACATTTCAGCAGGGGAATATGTTTCTGAAAAAGATGTCTGAACAGATGAAGGGGTGCATTTTGTTGGGACTAAATTACTCTTGATTTCTCCCATGTCCTCTCCAGATGCACTTCATGTAGAGCTGATGATGTAACCGTAGCAGCAAAACTGAAGGGGAAGAGGCAAGAGAAGGAAACGGAGAAAGAGCTGACAGCCAATGCAAACCCAGAACCAAATCCAGTGCAGGAGGAAGAAGGCGAAGGGAGGAGGGAGGAACAGGGGATGGATAAAATGCTGATGTCAATTTAATGTCACCTGATCCTCTGATTTTCTCTCATCTCTCTGAGTGGCTACTAATTTCTGTCTCCAACCTAAGAGTACAGAGCTATGGCGCCAGAGGCTCAGAATGAGTCCAACCCATCCTTTGTTTTGCCACGGGTGAACGGCACTGAAACCTGCGCTGTTGCTTCGATGGCTGACAGCTACCTGGAAGTTCTTTTTTACTTTCTGACCCCCGCCTTGTCCTGATAATTTATTTTTAGAAAAGCTCGCCCATGTCTCCATCCCACAACTGAATCAAGCAAGCAAGGACGCATCTTCCTCTAAATGGATCATTTGCTGGCACTTTATTCAACGTGAACTTTTGCCAAGGGTGTGTTTCTGTGTAGGTGATTTTAGCATCTTGTTGAGACAAGAGTCCTGGTTGTGTCATCCTTTACTTGATGTCAGGAGTGGTTTGAATGAGAGTGAGTGTGCCCCCCTTTTTCTACATTTCAGCAAAGCTGCATCAACCTGTTTGTTTCTATTTATGGAGGACTATTTGTTAATTGCGTACAACAATGTTTTTGGGAATGCTTGTGTGATTGTAAATGGACATAACTCTTTAGAGTGTGGACTGTGCATGTGTGTCTTTTATTTTGGTACCTGATGTCATGATGATGATGTTGCCAGGTACCAATGTGTTACTGCACTGGAACTAACTGATGAAAGCACTGAGCCAGATCCAGCTATCACATTTGGATGTAAACACACCTCTCACACTAACTTTGCTACTTGGGGACATGCTGTACACAGTGTTTTTCTTTTTCGTTTCCCCTTTCTGCAGCTGTGCAATATTGTGAAACCTCAGTAACTCTTTTTCAACCATCTGTAGCCTGTTTAGAAGCTGTTTCTGCTGTAGTGTTGTACTTGAGTGTCCACATCATGTTTCTGTACAAAAGACTTGTTTTTTCCTGTTTGTTTTATAGCTTTCTGTTACACCTGTACTGAGCTGAAAAATGCACTAAGAGCCAGACAGAGAAGTGGGTACGGTAGATATTTAGGTCATTTTTAGTCTATTCAATCAACAATTAGGCAACTTCTTGTCTAAAATTAGCTGAGTCTCCTTCACCTCAAATGACTGGATTTGGACAAGCACTGACAGCGTGTTAAACCTTTATCTGGACAACTTTAGAAGACTGGTATCATCGAAAGTTTGTCCATCTAGTCTTACGATGTACAGACGGGACAGCTAAAGGTCATTGAGAAAAGTCCAGAGAACACCCCGACCATCAGAAAGCACCTGAGGGAAATGTCTTTCCACCATGACCCTGGTAATGCCTGCTGTGACAGCATGCAGATCAGACAGCCTGAGACAAGGAGCCTTAATCAGGCATTAAATGTTGATGTGGATTTTCTAGCAGATCCAATGTCCAAGTCAGACCCACAGTCCAATGATATATATACATACACATATATAGCACAAACCTTCAAAGAAGGGACAATGCTCTGCTGCACAAAAACCTTAAAAATCATTGCTGGGATGTACAGTCGAAAGGGGCAATAATTGATTAGGGATTAAGTCGTTTTCTATCGATCGTGTCTGTTCTATGTACATGTTCTGTGTGTGTTTGTGTGCACATGCCTTCGCATAGAGATTAACAGGGTCATGTTCCTCGATTAGAGATGGAGGTCTCTAAGCAAGTCGGTAGCGTGTACTAACTTAGCATTGAGTGTTTTAGTGACAGTGTCTAACTCTTTACAACACATCAACTTAAGGCGGCTAAAGGATCAATCACCTGCTGAACAATAGAGCCAACGGAAGCTGCATGAGATGGGGATTACTGAAAAAAAAATCCAATTCAATCCTTGTGTTGCAAACTGTTTGAAATGTAACATCGTTCTCTCTGCAGCTCAGACTCTTACTACCAACACACTTGTTAGAAATCCCCATCAAGCAGGCAGACGTTCCGGGTTTTACTTTAGAACGTTCAGCTGTTGCTTCCCTCGTCATTACTTCATGTTCCAGAGGTTTGTCTTTCTCCTTCAGCTGAGAGCTTCTTCATGAGCTCTTCAGCGCTACAACTCAATACCATCCTAGGCCAACCTCTGACTGTTACCGTGTCTCTTTTGTATATAGGCAATGCTGTTTCTGTGTTTTTAGACGTTCTCCCTCTGTAAAGTGATCTCAGCCCCACTGGATGACTTGCAGTACACGGGACAATTTATTGCTATATCTGTGTTTGAATGGTTGTAATTTGAAAGTGTCATCATCCAGGGATGGGCGGGTGGGCAGGGGTCAATGTTCGTTACTGGGGGAGGGGCGGGGGGGTAATCAAGGGTAAAGTATCACAACTGGTCAATACCAAGAGTGTCTTCATCAAGGAAGAGGGCAGGGCAGGGTCTGTCCTCTTCAGAACAGGAACATTTTTTTTGCACCAAAGTCATCATCAAAGCGCAGCTGCTTCTTATTCACTATGGATGGATGCTATCAGAACTCCCAAGGACTTTTGTTTTGTTCTTTTATTTTCAAGACAAAAACAGTCTCTTTTGCATGATTAAATGTCGTCTTTTTCTTGGCTAGTGTGCCCGGTAACAGCATGATCATGGTGTGAACTCACTCTTACCGGTGTGTTTGGAAAATGTTAAGGACATTTCTCCAGTTTTTTTTTTATTTTTAATTCCCCTCTTGACATGAACGCTCATTGACATTCATCAGAAGCTGTTTTACAATGTAGTGTCCAACAGTTTGAAGGCCGCCTCGCATGGATCAGTGCAACTTGCAACCCATCAAACTTCAAACTCAGTTACTTTTAACTGCATCTCTGTAAAACACCATGAATGTCAATGTCGGCTACCACATCGACATTAGTCTTGTAAAAATTGCTCTTTATTAAAGCGTTGCTATTTTCAATACGTGTTTGAATGCTTGCTCCTTTTTCATACGAAGCCAGCATCATGATGAGGTTGTCATTCAGAGTACTGTAACATGTGTTTGGTGTGGTGTTTTAAAGTGTTTGCCTTGTTGTCCTGTCTAACCACTTACCAGTTTCCAGTCATCTCTGAAGCGCAAAGTGGTTTTCTAACACCAGGTTCTGTTTGCTGGAAAATCAAACTTTGCTTTAACCATTAATATAATGTAAACGGGGTTTAGTCATAAAGTACAAAGCTCAACCTACTAAATGGGTGAAATCAGCAGGATTAAGTCAGCTGATATCTGCGTTTTTGTTGTAAAAATACACTTTATCTCCACTTAGCTTGAGTTAATACAAAAGCAACGTTTATTGCCAATGTCACGGTCTTAAACAGATGAAATTCCCAAATGCACCCAACAATGAGCAAACTTGATTTAAAGAGTGAAAAATGTAAAGTAAAACGTAAACTTTAGTAGGAAAAAGCCACGTTAATAAAAACAAAAGGGGACACGTTATAATTACTATAGGAAAAGTTAAACACTGAAGTGTCATGTAGATTTTAATCATACATTTTTAAAAGAGGGGGGAAAAAAAAGTTGCACTCACCACCACCGCTTCAAACTGCTCTGGCTGCTGGAAACCTGTGCTGCGTTTTCAGAAACTGATGATCTTTCATATCATAAATCCACGATCGGAGCATTTTGTCCAAGTTTAAAACGAAGTCTTATCAACGAATATAAACGTACTCATCTTATTACCTCGGCATACCATGTGTGTATACTTCACCTGCCACACTTGTCCTCTAGTGTCAATCTGTAAATGTTCATTGTTGTCGAGGACATGAATCTCAGTGGTATCCTAGACCAACTCTTGCAGGGAGTAATGTCTCATAGCTTCAATCTGATTTCTTTTTTTTTTTTACATTACAGTGATTGGTTTACCTTTAAGTTTGGGTTGTTAATTTTTCTTATTCAAAAAGGCTTAATGTTTTTCTTTTGAAGAAATTAGAATAAAAACATCAGATGTTGAGCTCTCAGTTGTTTGGTGTGGCTGCCACTATTTTTTTTCCTTTGAAACTGTAAAACGTAAACCCTTCAAATATTCACACAGAGACCATGGAGTTAAACTGAAAATCATTTATTGATAATTAAACATGTCAAAGAAGAAAAGGACAAAAAACGTAATTTAAAACATTGGATCATTTGTGTTCACGGTCATTCATACAGGTTGAATGTGGCATCAAAAACTTGCTTTGTGGGGGAGGAGAGTTGAAAGTTGAACCAGAAACGGATCCTGTGCCAGGTTATTCGACTCTGAAGTCAAGGGTCTACCAGTGCGCTCTTCATCAAGGCACATAACCCCCATGTGGCCGCAGGGTCGCTTTAACAAAATCTAAAATAGCCCATCCAACCTGAACGTCCCAAATCTGCCTCTGGCTGTGATTGTCTGGCACTCTAAGGTGGCAGGTCGTACTAAGAACAACATGCTGAAAGCGTGGAGATTTAGACTGAAGCTGGCGCAGATGTCCTCAGAGGGTTGTATTTGACTTGTCAAGCTTGGAGCAGGAATGTATGAGCAGAGTATGCTTGGAGAAAAGTGAGCAGGGAAACCAAAAGCAGGAAGAGCGTGATCTCCCCAAACAAAAGGACAGGAGCTACATTTCCAGAAATCTGAAATCTTGACAAATTGAAAATCCCGAAGACAGGTAAGGAATAACAGGCATGGGCGTTAAGTGTTCCTGTACTGTAAATGTGTGCTAGTGAGTGTGTACGCATGTTTCAGGGAGGGGCAGGAGTGTGTGGTCTGAGTGTTTACCTTAGTGGGGAGACACCCCATCGTCCACAGCATTTCAGGCCTAACGCTGCTGTTTTCCCCATCCCACTCTACAGCTGCGTGCGGCGTACGTCCAGGGCAAGGGCTCAGTTTGGCTCCCTCCCACTCTAGCTGCAATAATCAGCAAGAGGAAGAAGGTGGCTGGAGCAGCAGCAACAACAAGGCATGCAACTGACAGTTCACATGGAGAAGGTGGAACAATGTGGAAATGTAGTCTCGCAGTGTGTCATTTGAACCTGACAACGCTAGCAGTTCGTGTGCCCAGTGAGAAACACGGTCGAGTGATGTGGGATGCAGTCACATCTGCGCAACTACTCAGTCAGCTGGAATTGTGTGCTCTGATTTCATGAGCGTGTTTAACCTGCAAAGCTATTGACCAAACAAAACGTCCTGATGAAAGTATGAGCTAAATCCAGAGAAGGCCAATAACTTTAGCTATGTGTCAAAATAAGGTGAAAGGAAGAGACGAGCCGCTACTAGAGAAAAAGAAAAACATTTATCAAAGCCAAACTATATGTAACCCGCAACACGAAGACCGCCGCAACACATCCACCCAGTCAACAACCCCACATCATGGACATAATGTCAGCAGAGTTTTGAATTAATGATGACTCAATGAACTCTGCCCAACATCAGCAGAGCAACAATCTCATCTTCTCACAGTCAACTTGATGAAATATCAAACATCAGCTGGCATTACTCGTTCAAAGAAAGGGTTCAAGTATTTACACAAGTACCAAAAAGAAAAGGTTCCCCTCAATCCCTAATGTGTCCCATCAAAACAAAAGCCCGTTAAAAAAATGAAATGAAAAGGTTCAATAAACTAAGGGACATTCTGGGTGCTACTGATGCTCAAATTCTTTGAATATCAACAACCACGTATTAGCTGACATTAATGCTGCCTCTTCAAATTCACACATGTACAAAACCGACAAAAACAGCAGAGGAGTGGGTAATACCTAAAACTGTACAAAAATGGAAAAGTATTAGATTTTTCTCCATTGATGAATGTTTGGACAAAATGCTCAACAAAAAAGAAAATGTTTTCAAAAGCAATCATTTCTGCTTTAACAAAGACAATTAGCCAGCTTTAGTAGACACTGAAAGAATAAACAAAGTCTGGGCCAAAGATGAATAAACAAAATATATCAAATGACTCGAAAAGGAACAGCCAATTTCATCATTTAGTCAGAAAACCCAGGCTGCACTGTTCTCCATTTTCAGTCAAACTAAAAGTTCAAATCTGCTATAATTGGCCAATTTTTTTTTAATTAGACAAACCAGTCAAACCGCTCTTGAAAATAACACAAACCGCCTCACTGAGCTGAACTGTTCCTCCTAAACTGATCATCTCGCACTGAAACCAACACAGACGACCCCTCGGCGCTGCAGAATCAGATGGCAGCGCCTGAGCGACATGCTCCAGCAAGAACAATCAATGACCAGACCTACAGGGGAGAAGACAAAATGTTTACATCACCATTTTCTGAGTGTTTGACTTCCACAAAACCCAGAAGCAAAGACATACGGGACGACCAGGTCAACCGAACCATTTGGAGTTGTTTATATTCACCACTCTTCTTTTTTGAGCACATGGACCAATCAGCACCTAAATGAGCAGGTTGCCACAAAAAGGTCAATGAAACTGGAGTCATTGAAGGCCTCTTACATACTCCACAAGTGATGGGACACTCGCCGTTTAGACCAAACTTAGCCTAAATCAAAGTGCTTCTGTGGGTGCTTCAGAAATATGAACGGTTTTGGACGCTTCAGAAAGATGTGGAGTAGATTCTAGGATTTTTAGGAGGATGTAGTTTTTGGTGTTGACCATTTAGTTGTTGTCTACTTTGACCTATACAAAGTAATAAACATTTGTTAGTCAAGTACTGCAGCCTAAAGTAACCAGAGTAAATACGAAGTCAATCAAAAAGTAGCAAAGAGAAATTAAAACTGCACATTTGAGCGGCGACAAAAGAAACTTTTGTAGAGTATGTAAAAGGCCTCGATCCAGGAGCAAAGTCGTTTGTAGCCACTAATCCCAATTCTGACCCAGGTCATGGTAACAATCAACAAGAAACCAGCTGAGCCACCACATCCAAGAAGCTTTCAATGTTGAACAATATTCCAATTTACGCTGCTCCATTACCTCCACTCATCTAAACACCTCGCCGACTCAAAGCTGATCGATGGGTAAGTCCGAAAGGAAGTGATGCTTTGAAACATATTCAAATTATGACCTTGCAACCTGTTGAACTTTCCTCTATGTAAATATGTATGCGAAAGAACACACATCAGGTGTGTAAGGAGTGTGTGGGGGTGGGACTATCGATAAGGGGGTTCTGGCGTGTTGTAAGGGTAATCATTACGCTGGGGCATGGGTTGCCCGTGTGCGGGTGTCTGCTCATACGGTGTAGAAGTGGAGTAGTTTTCCGCTGCTGGGTAAGCTCCAGATGAATCATATGCTCCTGATGCCCCGTAGCTTGCAGATGTGTCATATCCTGCGGAGGTGTTGTAGCTTCCTGCCGAGGCATCGTAACTCCCGGATGAAGTGTTGTAGCTCACGGGCGAGGCGGTGTAGCTCCCGGAAGCGTTGTACGTTCCTGGGGCAGCGTAGGGTTCCGATGTGGCGTAAGTTGGAGGGGCTGCGTATGTCCCTGGGGGCGCCGGGGTTGTGGCGGCAGCCTGTGTCTGTGTTGTAGCCGGTGGAGGGGGAGG